>CAKNWT010090232.1:0-14550 GCA_932066315.1 Andricus coriarius | reverse complement strand
ATACAATTAGTTTTTTGAAATAGAATTATTCGTACATATCGAAGCATATTTCCTAGGTTAATAGGTGAAACACTTTCGTCACACACCTTTAGTATTTATACTTGATACCTAGGCGATCTAGGATCCATTAGTTAGAGCGAATAATTTGAACGGACAGTATATGTTCCTATTATTGAGATTTATAGAGAACTAGATTTTGAGAAGCCGTTATGATACCGTTAGCTTAGAATATGTTTTAGGTATTTCTTCGTGGAAGAGGGTAACTCTCGGTTCTATGAGACTTTTATATCGAGATTCTCTCGACGAGAGAACGACTAACGAGTGAAAACCGACGAAGCCGTCGTTACTGTTGAGATTCATAGTTTTCCGTCGATACGCCTTTCGCCTCTCGTTAGCCGATCTATTCCTCGAGAGATTCTCTCCAGGATGCAGAAAAATCTTCTTCACAGTTGACAGCTACCTTGAGATAATTACAATTCAGAAATATCTTCGGTAAATTAAAAAAGATATTTAATTTCAGATTGGAAGTGTAATTTGAGATTTGATTTTCGAAGTTGTCAATTGAGAACGAGGTTTTCTTTGCACGATATCTGCGAAATAAGCATCTTCCACCGAGAATGCATAAGAGCGGCTGTAACAGAACCTTTACATTATACCTATTACTTAACAAGCTACGTACTATTATACCTGCTCCAGGTATACACCAAATACATAATATCTATACGTGTACCTATCTACCTACCTATACCTACCTATACTTATCATAGAACTTAACACTTCTAAGCTATAGCATCATACCTTAATATTAATGCGTGAGACGTGTGTCCTAGAAAGTACGTACTTTGCCCGAGAGGCGCAACACTGTCATTTTCGTAAGTAGACCAGACCTTGACATGAGGTTTTTTTTGTTGAATCTGTAATGCTTTTTGGGCCTGATTTTGATTCCACTGGATACCACGTACCGAATCTCTCCTCAAAAATCTCAAATATATCATACATATTAACTGATAAATATTACAAATATACGTACTAAAAATCTAAAAAAAATGGAGAGATCCAGTACGAAATTGAAATGCTTCCAAGATAATCTAAGACAGCGAAGAAATGTCAATAATTTCGAGTTGCCAATTTTCTCAACGAAGTGCTAAGTGTTATCGTTATACCTTCTATTGCGTGAAACGTCGTTTCTTGATTCTAAGAAAGTAAACATTTATAAATTTCGTAAATGTACTAATATAAAATATAATTAATATATGATATACATATATTATATATGTATAAGATAATAGATATATACATATATATAATATATAAAGGATATATGACATATGATATAATGGATAAAAATTATTATACAGTATTATATACAGTCTCTATATTTGAGAATTAATGCATTCAAATAAATACGAAAAGATGTTCAAAGTAAGATGAAAATCCATTGTTGTTATTACTGCTGTCTTTTAATTAAGTCAAAAGATGCGAAAAATAATATTTAATACTGAAGTTGTCCTTGACGTAATCAAAACCAGCCCGGTAGAGACTTAGGTACGGAATCACTAATACTATTAATATGTATCAGTGTATCTTATATATTGGATAGAATAAATGCTCTATTATATTACTTTCATCTGCGTATATTGTGAGAGCAATATCGATATGGACTCTAGAATAGTGAGCTAGTAGAGTAGATTGTGGTCGGTGTTTTAAATATTGTATCGTCAATATCTATGTCGTAGTGACGTCGGCACGTTTCCTCATAGACATAAAAATAACTCTGCAAAGATACTATATTATTAAAGAAATGACTGTTAACACAAAAATCGATATAACAAGAAAAAATAATAGAAGAATTGAAATAATTGTTTGTAAGGAGATCTGCCGGCATTAGTCGATATCTAATACGTAAGCTACATAGTGATCCTAGAATACCGGTAACTCTACTAATACCTTAAAGGCTAAAATAACCATAGTTCATAGGAAGGTTTATTTTGTCGTAGATTGTAATACCTCGGTCGCGCGTAGTTAATTAGTACCTATACAAGAAATTAGTCGATGCGCTAGTCCAGCGATATAGTCGAATTCTTAGTTGTGTGGTCTATTTAAATTAGTGTCATATTATGAAATTTCATGGTTGTCTCTATCTTTTCTCTCTCTCTCTCTCTCTCTCTATTTCTATTTCTATTTTCATCTTTCTTTTTTCTGGCTCTATCCTTCTAACCTAGACGCTTCTAATCCATTGAAGTTAATTTTTTGATTTCACCTTTCTATCGTTTGAACCTAGACACATTATTTCGATTCCGCCAGTTACGACGAGTTTCTGCAAACGATACACTTTCATAACTTTCCCGTGTAAATAACTTGTCTACACGTACAATAGTTCCAAAAACGATTGCAGAAATTTCGAGACCATGAATTGGTGAAACCCTGATGAAAGTCACTGAAGCTTTAATTTAATTATATAAAAAATGACGTTCGAAACACTGACAAAAAATCATAGCATTGATTGTTTCTAATGAGGGTATTAATTAAGTTTGTTTTTCCTTGTAGATTTTATGTGGTCCCTGGGAGCATTACCTGATGGTGAGTAAAGTATAATTATTATTTTTCATATTAATTCTAATATTCTCTGATTGAGATACTGAATTCTTTTGAACTGTAGATAATTTATCTAGCAATTTTGCACTGTAAATCTGAAACAGTAAAAAATGATTAATTAAAAAGCAAAAATACACTCACTGATTCAATTGATTATTATTTAACTAAGTGTTACTAAGACTTCTCTAATTGAACTAGTCAAACAAATTTAAATATATGTTATCTGACTAACAATTAATTAAATTTAACTAATTTAGATTTGGTGAGAGCAAAACTAAGGGACATATAGATATTATAGATGACTTACTAAATATGATTTTATAACAACTTTCAATTAAATTTTAGAATAACTTTATTGACTTCTCATAAATATTCAATTTAAATTTATTTTGCAACAGCTGGGATTTTGCCATTAAATGCTTTCACAATCATTATGAAGAAAAATGACAAAAATATGCGTTCTATGCTCACCGCATAGCGGTGAACCTAGCCCTCTTTCTGTTTTTTTCATGTCACGAGCACAGTATTTCGTTGACTCTAGATACGTTCTAAAAATAATTTGCAAATAATTAAACTTCTTAATTTATAATTCAAGCAACTTATTTGTATACCTATTATAATTAATATGCAGTAAAACCATAATAATGTACCATAATAAAATTTTATTATAAAATATTTTTGTAATAGTGTAGTTGCATTTCGTCATATTTCAAAGTGATATTAGTAGTATTTGTATTATTAGTGGTATTAGGATTCTTAATTAATTATGCACATATGTAAGAATTAATGAAACCAGGATTATTTAAGTAAGAATTTCTTTTAACAAAAACTATAACAGTTCTAATCAAATACAATTTCTGACTTAAATTTTTCGAATTTGTAATGTAAAATTGTTGTGTTCGCAGGTTTCCCAGCGGCAGCGTACGCGGCATACGCGGCAGGCCGCGGATATTCTGGGTACCCTAGTTTCGGACTACCCTATCCGACAGGTAACCATCTTAGTCTTAACCACCTTAATCACCATAATACGGCCCACATCGCGCCCCTTAATCTAAACTTAAACCATATACAAGCGCAGCCCACACCTCATCACAATCCCCCTACCCCCACCGCTCTCTTCTACCATCCTAATTTGGACCTCTACAACGCCATGCCTCTGTGAACTAACTTACTCGAACTCTGCGCGCACTCTAACCCATCGCTACTTACTAACTCTGCTGATACCCGCAGCCGGAGTTTAGGTAAAAAAAAAGAAGCAAAAGCGATGAGCTCCAGAAGTAATCAGGGACGACAACAAGTAAAGAATCGTATTCCTTGTTTATTTCGAATTGGTACCTCCAGTTTCTCTCTAAAGTGACAAAGAAATTTATTTTCTTTAAACGAAGCTAAAAAACGAAGGAAGAGCATACGATTCTTTGTCATGTTGATATAATAGGGAATTTATATATCGCAAAGCTCTGAAACTAAAGCTTTTCACGTGGGGTGTTCGTTATCGGTTAAACTTATATAAACCCATTCAGCTAAATGAACCTTCGAGAAATAATTTTCTGCCCAGGAGTTAAATCTTCAACTGAAGAAAGTTGAGCCCGAAACTTTTAAGAAATCCACAGCTGATACCAGCTTTGGTTTTAATGGATAATGATATTGTACAAACTCGTTAAAGACATTACCACGTTGGTCTAATCACAAAGAATTATTTATCATATAAGGACTCGAGAATAATGGTGGATGATATTGATATAATTACGAAAGAGCAAACTTTGTTCCCACAGTATATGCACCTAAGAACAAAAATATTGCTGAATAAGATAAAATTTATAAATAAAATATTCCTAATAAATAAAATAATATTGATAAATAAAATAATAGCGAAAAATAAGATTAATATATTCGATAATTTCGTGAATTAAAAGATATTTGTGAATACCTTATCTGCCCAAGTTAAATTACATTAGGAACTTGAGATCGTCCAGATAGAGATTGTAATTTGATCTAGAGAGATTTGCCCAATGGTTGCACTATTGGTCGATTTGAAAACTGAGTCACTGTCATTAAGAGATTGTCTGCAATACTTCGGCATTTAGGTTCTGAACGGCGACCATTTCAGGGATCCACTGTAATTATCCTGGGATCAGGTTAGATGTTGGGCGAAGAAGTTCTTCGTTGAATTCGCATTCAAAATGAAAATCGCGAATCGGAGAATATGAAAACGCGCAGGTACAAAGCGTGCCTCTATCGACCAGACGAAATCTGATGAAAAACGTCCATAACCCACATCCGCAAATTCACAGACATTTTTCCGGTCGCGTTCGAAAAACTTTGCATCTCGGTAGGATTCTTTACGAATTACTCCTATACTTGACCATGACTTACCATTCGATATGGGACCATAATCGGTCATATGACACGAGACAATTGTAAATAAGATCTCACGCCAGTCACGGGATGATAATTCTCAAAAACGATTTGATAAAATTGATTATTTTTTATTTCCTAGATTTTTAGGATAGAATAAAGTAGATCGAATTTAAATAACATTTTCTATTTTTCGGTCGCGCCTCCCAATTTTTTATAAAATAATATAAAACTTGTGAACGCTTACAGATACACCAAAACTGTTGAACTTTCGAATTGTTGAAAGATTTTATACGGAAATAAAAACACAGATACAAATTCTAAAAATCAGCAAACATTCTTTCGGTATTTCCTCCAATATTCAGTATTTCATCAATGTTTACTAGTCAGAAATTTATAAAGGGTTGAGGAGAAGAAATAAACAAATTTTAATTTCCCTCTTGGAGTGTATCAACAGATAGAATAAGATATAGTGGAAATGCGAGGAATCTAACAGACAATCCTCGCCTTGAATAAAACTGAGTGCTTCTGAAGCCAGATTCCTCTGGTTTTTTTTTCGATTGCTTTCGATTCGAATCGTTAGTCCAAGTCATAGAAGCGGTGGTAATCTTGGCGGCAACTGCGCGAGCGACTATTTTTTAATATCCGAGAAAACGTAGAAAGGTCTTTATTAACGTCGACCCTCATTCGAAAAGACAAATAGCTGGTGGTCGACCACTGAGGGAGTAGTAATTCCTTCGATGCTTTACGAATCTTCCCCTTCGACTTTCAGCATCACCCTCCTACTGCCCTCAACTTTTTCCCGCTCCTGTACCTCCTCTATTCCGACGTGTTTGTTTGCTCTCTTTTTTCCGTTCTTTTAGTTTATCTTTATTCGTCTCGTTAGCCTCGGCCAATTCTCCTGACTGATCCGGATTTGCGCCTATGCAAAAACAGCATCAAATCCGAAAAATCTAACAAAAGAAAATATAAAAATCGAAAGTACAAAATTGAAACAAAATTGAATGCGAAAGAGATCGCGAAGATTGGAGAGCGAATGGAAAAAGAGAAAACTAATCGAAACCCCTGAAGAAACCTTGATTTAATTAATTGTGACATTCGAAGAGCATGCCGACGGTAACACCAGTGCCAGACGAAACTGCGACTCATACTCCTTTGTTTACCTAGAGCATGTTTACACCATTATAGTTAGAGTGAGTGAGCGTAGAGGTGAAAGCTTTCTCGAACCACTGCGCATGGGCACGAACGTCCGCTCGTGCGCAGATGTTTAAAGACTCGCACGCATAACTATACTATTCTGGAAAGATAGGAGCCAGCTTACGTGCGAACTGATTAAAAACGCAACAGATAAGTTTATTTTTGAGTGAGGGACTGGCAGCAATAGCTAGTTAAAATAATCATCGGATAAAAAATGAGTTAAAAAAGTTGTGGGGAAAAATAAGTAAAAAGGAAACAAGAAAAACGTGGATTATATCGTATATTATAATATAATGATATAATAGAACGACAGTGTAAAATATAATATATGGTTTTATTATTTTGCTATATTATAATATACTCTTAACTCTTAATATATGCTATATATTATATTATATATTATATATGCTATATATTAATATATGCTCTTAACTCATTTTTACTCCGACGATTCTTTAACCCGATTTTGTTATCAGCCCCTCAGATATCGTAAAAGTGGGTAAAATCAGACAGTTACGGCAAATTCTATCATAAAGTCGCATGGAAGTGGGCCCATATTTTCTGAGAGTACTACAGTGAAGAAATTTCTGCTCATAAGCGGATACATGTGCTCAAACGCAGAAATTTCAAGGACTCGTGAAGGCCACTTTACACGCCTCTTCGCTCTAAATTTCCTAGTGTAAACAAACTCAATAAGTCTTGTGGTGCAAACAGTTTCTGAGAAAACAAATTTATTTTTTTCAACGCGATCGCGAATGGGAGAGTGGTAAACGATTCAGAAATAATATATAATGTTTTTCGGACGTTGATTCGTCCACGAAAACCTTTGAAATTGACCTTTCGGTATCAACCTGCTTCCCTTCCTCCAGATACGCTTTCATATCTTCAGCTTCCTCCCTGGCTTCTTGCTTTTCTCGACACATATTCAAAGAAACGTTTCCTTCTTATCGCGCCACTTGTTATAAATGGTTCACGAGGCATGGCCGTAGAAACAGGAGGCAGACCCTCCTTCGGTGGCGATTTTTCATTATTTACAGAATTCCCTAATGTCCGAAAAACATTAACTCGAGTCAATCGCAAACAAAAGTACTTGAGTACTGCTAAATTAAAAAATTAAAAGAATGCGTTTGGGATAATGAGATCGCAGTTTCTCTGGCATCATGCTTCATCTTAGCACTTACAGTAGTTTAAAGTAGTGTGTAGTGCTCATTAGCTTTGAGAATCTATGCAAAGAAAAGACTTTTTTGTTAAAGATTGCAAAAAATAAAAAATTAACAAGCCAAAAAGAAAAATAGGGACTTAGGGGGTTGGTGGTACTTTCAGGTGCCTTGGGACTACCGACCCTCACTACCGGAGACACGTCGCTTCACAGCTATTCGACAGAGTACAGAATCATTCCCGAACAATGAGCCCTAAAACTCGAAATTCGCACCATGATGAATGAGAGAGTCGATGTGCGATTCACGAGCAAACCGATGACCGATGATCGATGATAGTACTGCATAGTGTATGGGAGTTACGGAGGGTAACTCTTACGGAAGGATCTGTTGTCCATGAGTACAAAATTGCACACGAAAATGGGAAAACGGGCGTGCGTGGACCAAGTTTCAAGTTTCGTTTTTGAGGCTGAGATTACTCGTCTTTAGGACACACTATGCGTTTCAGAGACCATGTGCATACGTTTCATATACACACTTGCATCGAGATTAAGAATTATTCGACGACGACGTTACATCGAGCCTGTGCAGCTCGAGATAATACGATTACGAGTGATTAAAGGAAATATTTCTTTAATAAATGGAAAAACAGGCTGGCGAGGTCGACAAACTTTTTCTTGTTTTGGTTTCTTTCTTTTTCATGCTGTCCCCTTTTTTCTTTTTTACAGCCCATCATCATCGACTTTTTCTACAACATAAATATCTGTTATTATTACGTTTTTCATTATTACTGTTATTATACTTCCTGTTTGCGATTCGAATCAGATTTATGTACGCAAAACTCCATCCTCCAATTTTAGTAGAATACAAAAGCATCGTTTCTTAGAATCCTAATTGTGCGTTTTCAAAGTAAAGGATGATGAAAATTGGAATTGATTGGATCCATTTGATAATATTATTATATTCGTGTACAAAAATATTGAATTCTAAATATTTCCCGGCGCGTTCACATTATTATTCAGGCACTTGGACTAAACAATATTCTGATAAAGTTAACAAAGACCAAAAGTAAACTAGTAATCGATCAAGTCACCCAAAAATTAACTTTGAAATTCTTGAATCTAGTGCTGACACTTTACAATTCAGAATGGATCCAACCACTGTAGAAATATTTTATTCTAAATTTTCTTTCTCATTAAAATAGAACTTCCTATAATAAATTTTAAACCACATCCGCAAATCCTCGAGTCGAATTTCGCAATAATTGACTCTCATTGATTAATATTAAAATAAAAGCGGTGTACTGTCTGTATATATACATAAATTTGCTGTGCATTAATAACATTTGTATGTCCCAATCAATAAAAACTTCGCCTCGGTAATTAAAAAATGTAGTCCAGACTCCTCGAGTTGAGTTACACGGCGAGTGCCTACAACTGATTTTTGTTAGCATAAAAATGATTAATTGTAAAAATATGAGTTGCCTGGAAAGGTTAATTAATAACGTGATTCTCTTGAAACTTGCTCTTCTTGGACACAAATTCTAGCAGATTCAATATATAATGGATCGAACTTCCGTTCCGTAACGGCAGAGCCATCGTATTTTACAGTAATTACCGTAACGTGTTACCGTGGGCGCTAGTAGTGCAGGGTAATAAATCCTTGGTTACCGTTAGCCACTAGAAGGTACGGGGGTTTATTGTGAAGCTCTGCCCCTGCCAGTGTAGCCTCCGCGCTTGACAATATCCTGGAACCTCTGCATTTTTATCCTTGCTTGAATATCTAAAAAAAATATAATCCTTTTTTTTGCGCGACTCGATTCGATGAAGCAATTCGCATGCTTAATTTGTCAATTTGAATAAGGCCTACACTTTTTCATGCATATTCATCCGCGATAGTTCGTTAGGTATTTTCCTTATTTCTTTGCTTAAATTAATTTCTTTCTTTTTTATAGTTCTCATTGAAATTTTTACTACAGGCTATACTACCTTTATAATTTTTCTTTCCCTTCTTTGTGCCCTACCTCTCCTCCTTAAATGTAAAAAAGGTAAAAAAATTGTAAATACTAGTACCGTGACGAAGAGACGAAGAAAACTAGGTAGCTTTAAGTACGAGCCCCTCGAGCGTATTCCGCGTCACTCTCGAGGATTTACGATACGAGGTATGCGATATACGACGATATTCAAGCACACGCGGATACAAGTGCACGAGTACGATTACTTGCGTATAGGAACGTAAAACTTGGGGAATTTCGTTTGTGAAGCACCTCGAAAGTTTCACATCGGAGGAGGCTTTGAAACTTTCCAATTGGAAAAATTTTCCCAAATCATGAGAAATGCCCTCGTGAGCAAAACTTCGATCTACTATTAGTTGCCCCACTCAAATTATTATTTGAACCGTCCTTCCCACTCAAGGTTCGATTTTCTATAATCAGAAATCGAATCTTTGATTACCAATCTGTCTTTTCTAAAAATTACCATTGCTGAGTAATTAAATTTTGCATAAATAAACTATTTTTGCTTTCCTTTCTTTGAGACGAGAGATAAATAAATACGAATAACGATTACGAGTGCAAAATTAATTGTAGTAATATTTGTGAGCCGATTTCAAAAATTATTTCCCCTCGAGCAGGCCACAATTTTTTATTACTTTTATTTTCGACTTGAATGCTACCTCGTATAGACCATCGTAAACTCGATGTACAGCCGTTAAATACCAAGCACGAATGTGCATATAAATAAATGAAGAAATATAATACGATTATTGAACTACATCAATATCATGTTAATTAAAATAAATAAATCTACATATACTTATTGAATTGATTAAAACGTGTGCAGAAAAAAAAAAGAATTATGTGATCGTAAGTGTAAAGATATAATTACGAAGCGAACGATGCAAATCAATGTTGTTTATATTTGTTGATGAAGGTGCGTCGCTATTATTTTACTTCTGCCTTGTTTCTAAACATGTTATTGTCAGTGATAAGTATCTACTATACAATATATAATATACACATTACACATTATCCGCAACAACAAAAATTTGCATTGCAACGTGTAGTCCTAATCCGCTTTTTCATTACATTATTTTATTTTGTGTTTCCTTTCTAGTCTAATGCACATACAATTTTCCTTAGTAAAAGTTGTATCAGCAAAGAAAAGTCCTACTATATTCAAAATGTAATACGTTAAGTAATTTAGTTTATTCGTATTCTGAACCTCAGTACGAAAATGATTTATGCTCAAAGTTTGTTACTTGAAATGACAAGGTTTAACTTTTATCAATGAAGTTAACTAATGGAATTAATAAAATCAAGAAATTCAATCAATTATGAATGAAAGTAATCTTAAAATCGTTGAATAATTGAGAAATAAAAGTGTTTCCAGTTTAAATAATTATAGTCTAGCGGCCAATGAAGGTCCTTGAAATTCTTATAGAAAAATATTTCAGTTTAATTAATTGTTATTTGTCTTTATGTGCATTAAAACTTAAGCTCCGCCAAGAGCTTTACTATTTACTATATTAACTATAACTGAATTTCACCCACAAATTAAAGGGCACATATAATGACTCGATATGACTTTTAAGCTTGAAGCGTAACAGCCGCGTATATCGCGGCATTGCATGTGGGAGAAACACTTGACCGGAAGTTATAAAAAATGTTCACAGACGCATGGCTGGCAAACTCACTGGTCCTACGGCAAGCAAAGCGTCGACTGCCTCTACCCCCATTCCATTAGGTACTGACAAAATACTTTGCGTCGAGAGTCAACTCGAAGCAAATTCAACCGACCTCTCAAAAAGAGATGATCATATTCCACAAATTCGGGTAAAACAGAAAGAGAAAGGATAAATTTCTAAAAAAATCTTTAATCACTTTCCAGTCTTTCTCTCTTTGTACACTTGTATTCCTGATTAACAATAGCATTCTTATGCATACCTACTATGTCACTACAAAAAGCGCACGTCCGAATCTAGGATGCCCAATGGCAAGGCTTCGAGGTTTTTTTATTTTGAACCGAAATTTCCGACTTTAAAATTGAAAATAAATAAACAAAAAGAGAAGGTTCTCTTACGGGACTCCGGATAGAAAGGAACTTAATTTTCAGTAGGTGCTGCGATGTGCATAATTGAGAGCATCTGCAGTTCGGCACTAGAACCACTTAATTTCGGCGCGCACAATTCTTACTATGAAATTAGAATCTATTCATTAACAAAAACCTACTTAAGTTCGATTTTTAAATTTGGAAGTAAACCTTGCCATTAATTTGTTAGTTTGGATACTCTTTTCCAGTAGACCACAATTTGTATCAATTTTAGCAAAAAATAGTAATTGAACAGAATAATTCATCGGAAAACCCTAACTGCTGCGACAAATAATCTAGGTATTATGAAATGACAAACCATAGTTGTTATGAGATAGAAACTCACCCGGAGGTATTTGTAAAATCATTTTCATAGATTATAATTTTAACTCGGTAATCGCTCTTTTCAACTCCCCTCTCTTGATCCATTTTCTCCTCCTTCACCCGATTTATGAACTTTACTCTCTTTCTGAAATTCTCTTTTTCTGTCTGACTCCATTTCTACCTCCCAGTCTCTACAGTAAACGAGTTTCTATCGTAGGCGTTGTCCGTAGTTGAGACGTAGTGCATTACAAGTAATCTCTAAGCAGCAACTTTAATCGAAAACAATTAGCGTAGGTCGTACAGCGTATCGATAGGCGTTCTCGGGATTAGGCGAAGCGTTCTGCTGATAGCCGGTTAAGCCCGTTAAGCACCCTCTAGTGTATTTAATTAACATAATCATGCTTATCGGCATTAATTAGCTTTATAATTTATTTTTCCGTTATTGTCCTAGAGCAAATACTGGCGCTAATTTTCAATATCGAAAATCTGCCTCTGTATACACTTGTTGAATATTTAGTTCAAAAAATAATGTTTTGAACTGTAAGCATAGGAAATGTAAATGAAAGAAAGTTTGGGATTTAATATCAGGGTAAGGAGAGGAATTGGTTATCTTGCAGATTATTTAAACAGTTCTGCAATAGCGAAATTCGGTAAATACCATTTTTCATCAATATATATTTACTGCTAGTTTAATTTTATTATCACAGTTAGTACATTATGTGATTACAGTTTTTAGATGCAATCATTAAAAAGTCTTTTCTCAAAATAGTTCATATCTGTCCAATTTTTTTATTATTATGGAAAATATTTTACAGACGGAACATTTCCCTACTAAATTACATTTTTTATACTTCATATTAATAGTTGCCTTATAAAAAAAGATTAAAAAACCCAAGTAAAAAAATGACGAAATTCATGATATAATTAATTGCATTTTTTTAATTTAATCAACGGTAATTGAAAATTTTTCTCTTCAATAAGTTTTCCTTTATAACTTAAATCGAACGAGATTTGCATCTGTACATGTCGAAATATTTCACAAAATAAAGTAGAGATCTTGTAATTTTTGAGTAAAATAATTTAAAATCAGCGAAAGATTACTAAATTTTGGCATTCTATCAGGAGAGATTTCAGAAATCACAACCAGAACACAAAATAAGATGTCAAGTGATAAATCTTTGATAAATGTTTACCGAAAAATAATGTTTGGATGCAAATAATCACTATTCTGCCTTATTCAGGAAAAATATATGTGGGCGACTTTGCGATTTGGGTTTATTTTCTTATACCTGGCAATGGTAAGGTTTTCCTTTATGCAGCAGTATTAGCAGGAGAACAAGTTTCTCATTACCAAAGCTGACTGAAGAAATTAAAGTAATGATATTAATAACAAAATATAGTACAAACTTATGAAAATTTGAGGTTTATAATTTTATTTTATATTTGCACGGAGAGAAATAGATGTTTAAACGTAGATGTTCAAAGGGTAAGATTGTACCCCCTAAGATGCAGATGTTCATGCCGAATATTTACTATCTTTTTGAGATGTTAGGCGTGAATATATTTTTATGTTAAATTGAAACACATTCAGGTGGTAAACTCGTCCGAGCGCATGCGCATCGCGCATTGGGATTTCGCGACTATATTTCACGACTCTATTTTGGATATTACAAGCATGGAATATTTATACAATTTTGAAACATTTCCAAATGATCAAAATTAACTATCCTCAATAAAAATCGGATAACGAATTTTGTCTGTTTACACGAAGGAACAAGATTCTTAAGTTTGAGGTTATATTGACTGGAATACATCTGACAAAATGTTTGTAAATTTAAAATAAAATTTGAGTTTAAGTAACCGAAAATAGATCGAATTTTAAACGCTGATTACAGATCATTCGTTCTCAGTTTACTTACTCCGATTTATTTTTTTATTTAGAATTACAAATATTAAACATAACCTCAACTTGACTCAATTTATCATCTGATCGATATTTCATACCCTTCAACTATTTTTCGTTTATGTACGAACATTCAAGTTTAATTTCTAATTTATAAATGAGTTGTCAATTAATTCCTTAAACGATCAGAAATAAGTAAAATCCTCAAAAA
This sequence comes from Andricus coriarius, assembly GCA_932066315.1. Classification (NCBI taxonomy): domain Eukaryota; kingdom Metazoa; phylum Arthropoda; class Insecta; order Hymenoptera; family Cynipidae; genus Andricus; species Andricus coriarius. Next base: position 720 of record CAKNWT010090232.1, on the reverse strand, counting down.
TTTACAGCTATTATTTGACATAATTATAAATTTCATGTAATATTTCGGATATTTCCGTTAAAAATTTTAGGTGTTACAGAGTAACATTTGACTTTTTAATATCTACGGATACTAACTTTGAACATCTAGATTGCTGTCCTATAGTTAAATATAAAATATGTTACCCCTGAACATCTTGATGTCATGTTTAAACAATTAGTTTTTTCCGTATGAACTACCTGATTCTTAATTTTTCTTCCTATCGGTATCAATTTTCCAGTTTCAGTGGAAATCATTTTTTGTAAATGTTAGTAATACTGGCTATAAAAAATGTATTTATAGGAAATTTTCTGTCTTAACAAAGAGAGGCGGTTTCTTGCTAGCAGCAGTACGCAGATACCGGGTCCCACACTATATTTCTTATCCGAGCGAATAATACTGGTAACCGTAGAATAAGACCTCCGCCAGGTTAGACGAGAGTATAAAAAGAGTTCTAACCCACGTAGAAGAGTACCACTTTGAATGGAACCGCCCAAGGCCATTAAAAGAATCGCTTTTTGTCTCGTTCTTTTACCGAAGACCTTGTTGCGATCCCTCTCTGCTCCAGAGGCTCCCTTGCCTCTCACCGTTTCTTTCTTTCCAGTCTTTCTCCCAACTTCATCCGCCATTTCCAACTTTCTTACCTTGTTTTTTCAACCCAAACACTTTTTCCTCTTTTTCTTTTTTTTTTTTTTTTTTTTT
>CAKNWT010090224.1:0-10593 GCA_932066315.1 Andricus coriarius | reverse complement strand
GATTTAAAAAAAGGAAAACTTACTTTAAGTTCATGATCCCCTCGCCAGCACAGTATCCGGCTCGAAGGACCAAAAATGTTTTGAATTAATGACGGACTGGCGTGGGCTAGCGAAGGAACCATGCTCGGTCATGTCAAAGTCGCTAAATACCTATTACCGATTGAGTCCGGCATACGAGTCCCGGAGTATATCCATTGGACCACTCCCTTGGTGTCCAAAAAAAGGTTTTGGTTGTTGGTGAAAATTGGCACAGATGTAGCCTCCGGAAGCTACGACCACGATCATTCACCGAACGATCGATCCCGACGCGACCGGAGGTGATACGTCATCCGACTCGTCACTTCCCGCAACACCAGAAGACGATCGAGTCAGGAAATCACTGAACTGAATTGAGACTTGAAGAGCCACAGACTTTAACACACACAATTGATCTCCCATCGTTGCAACCCCAAAAAACCAGCCACCCAGCCTACACCTTGATAGTAACTGAACTCTCTCAGAGAAGGGAGCCCGGCAGCCCCCCACCAAGCCACGATCAAGCGACAACATGAGTCACCACACAAGCCAAAAGGTAGCCCCCAAAACTCATGAATAGAAAAAGGAACCTTGAACGAGAAGGTCCCGAAGGTCAATCAAAGGGAAACAATAACATCAAATAAATTATTAACAAATACAAAACAGAGCTATAAAAAATACAAACAGTTGTGTAAAATCTGAATTACAAAAGTGAAAATTCTGAGATGTAATAATTAATATAAGGATTGTATTATGTTCGTATTAACATATTATAAAATAACTAAAATTAATGTCAATTTTTCTTAAACGAATTATATAAAGTTTAATTTCGTTTGATATAACCTATTCACTTCAAAAGAAGTATAGATTGCAGAATTTTTTCAGAGACTTTCACTTTTATTAGGAGAGGAATTACACAACAGTAAGGTAAGCAAATACGATTAATATGGTAGGATTTCAGAAAATACCCAACTATATAGAATATCCTTTTCTTCAAAGAAATATTATTTATTATTATGTTACTAAATGAAAGCAGAATATATTTAAAACTGAGATGCGAAGAAACGGATGATGAAAATTTGCTTTTAAAACCTCTTGTCTCTAGATCGAAGTGACCAAAATGGATGTTTTTCGAACGAGGTAAAATCTTCTTAAATGCCCAATAAGAAAAAATTATAGAGAAAAGTTTATCCCAATTTCCGTCCTTGAAATGCGGGAAAAGACAGTCACTTGTTGAAAAATGTACAAAATTGTACTTAAACTAGAAAAAAAAGTTTTCTTTTAGTTTAAGGCAGCATATTTTATAGATATTTCAATTCTGAATTGAAATTAGCCAGGAAAAATAGCGTAACATATTTCCTTTCCCAGGTAAATACAGATAAAGATGGAAAATCGAATATGGAGAGAAACAAATCGGAAATATGATGTTGCTGAATCCAAATTGTGACAATTGTAAAAATTCTTTCAACTTTACGAAATCAGTCATATTTACATTTTGTACACATTACATTTTGAATACATTTTATATAGCAAATTACACCAGGCATGATGAGATTTATTAATGAAAATTGTATTGCAACATAAAAAGGGTTTTCAAGTACCTTAATTTTAATATTTTACAGATATCATTTTAAAAATACAAAAGTAAATTATGCGGACATTTCATGCAGACTAATTTTGTGATAATTTCTAAAAAAACATGTTTTCAGAGTAAATACAGAAGAAGAGTATGACGAAAGTAATGCGAGATCTATGAGTAATGAAAATTGAATCGAAGAAATGAGTTTCTACGATGAAGATTATTTACTGGAGAAAATTAGTAATTGAGAATAGAACATATGCCTATGTAATGTAATGTTTCCGTATGTCACGTTCCAAGAGTGTGTAAAAAATTCAGCTACTCAAAATAATCAACTGGCTCTTTGGAGGAATCCTTTTTCTCTTGGGGTCAAAAAGACCCCAGTATGCCAGCTATGTTACGCGTCGGGAAGTGTGCCATGGAAGGGTTAAGCACCAAAGGTGTTATTGATTCTAGGCCATGTGTTGTGTCGCTGGAATCAAATGGGAGGACAAGCTCCTCATCGGCAAAATCTGCGGCACGGTACAAAAACATCGCAGCATTGACGAGTTCATGTTGATGTACGAGTCGCATAAGAGAATCTTTGCTATTTAGAACTGAGCAGGCTGGATTGTAATAATCTTGCGTGTGCTTCGGTCACGCTGCTGCAACTCATGAACGTTCCATTTTACTGAATTAAAAGTATAGAGCAATATAGAAACGGCCCGCATATTGATCGCCCGGATCTTATTATTCCTAGATGATTCGGAAGCCCACATTTTTCTGAGAATTTGGCGATACCTTTTTTTAAGGGCCGTCTTTAACACACGCAGATATTGGGTTTTCGCTTGCGATATTTCAAGATATGTGTATGTTTCTCCACTAGCAGGATGTTGAATGGTATTTCCGCCGATGAGTTGAACATCCTGATCGTCACGCGATGATGTAGTTTTTAGTCTTTCTTAGTTTAGGTGGACGTAGGTACAGTTGTTTAGTCCAAAGCTCATGCCAATCGCTTTAAAGTAGCTATTTACTGCCTCCACAAGGATGTTAGGGTCTTCTTCTGAAGAAGCAAAGATTTTAAGGTCGTCCATGTACAAAAGGTGGTTGACCTTATATTCTCTTCTGTTCAGCGGGCCACATAGGTATCTTGAGCTTTTGCCTCGGAGCACAATAGATAGAGGCAATAGAGAGACGCACAAAAGTGTCGGACTCAGAGAGGTTCCTTGGAAGACCCCCTGCCCCCTCTTATATGTGATATAGCTGATAGTCACTTGTCTTTTGTCAGATGTCATGACAAATCTTGTCCGCCACAAAAGCCTAAGCTCTTTTATGCATCTCACTATTTTTGGATGCACCTTCAGGCACTTAAGAATTAGCTCATGGTTCGCGTTATCGAATGTCTTACGGTATTCAGTCCAAGCCATCAATAGTTTGCGTCCATACCTGATCGAGTCCTGAGTAGAACACCTGTCTATTAACAGGTTCTCCCTGCAACCTGCCAGCGATAACTTTCTTCACTTCTTCAGCAGTAATTAATGGACATACTTCCTCCGGACCTTGTAACCTTTGCCTTTGGCAAGAGTCACAAAGGAGTGATATATCTGAAGCGTCTTCATTTCGCTCATCAGTATTTCCATATAGTTGCTCCCACGAGACTTCAATCTCTTCTCGACTAAGCAGATTTTTAACGGCACATGACGTTTGATTGAACAGACGAGAAGAATGAGTAGAAAAGGTGGAATTTTCCTGAAACGAATACGCTCGCGAGTCTTACTCAGACGTACTGAAGTATCGTTACTTCTATTGTCGCTAAGCAGGGAGACCGCCTTTACGTAAACTACACAGTTCAGATTCCACAGATTAACATCTTCGGGATGCAAATCGGGGAAAGCAGTATTAGATTCAGCTAATTTGTCCATACTGAGAAAGACTTTTTGGTGGATTTTTGTTCTCCTACTTCTCATTTTGCAAAGGTCATCTCACTGGTACGGGCGGTATGTTTTCTGGAGGATGTTGCTCTTCTTCTTGCTGATAAAGAGCTTCATATCCTTTTTTGCGCAAAAAGGATAACCTATTCGTCCTATTGCCAGTCTCAACTGAACCATGACCTCCATCCGAGAGAGGCGTATGGTGGGTGGCACTGCGCGATACATAAGTTAATTTAATCCGATGTCTTAAATCTTTGGCGATGATGTTGTTGGTACAAAATTAGGAGCATGGTGTAGTTTGGAGTTTGTTTCTTACCGCTGTTATCCTTACACAGCGGACGCTAGCGTTGGTGTGACGACAGTTGCCTATGGATGCTTTCTTAAAGCTACGGTCTGCCACTTCACAGGTTTTTCGTCGCTTCCTTCCTGATGGTCTAAAAAGTTTCTTACAATGCAACGAGTGTTTAATAAAACCGACTTCTGAGCTGATGCTGGAACCCTACTGATTCCCAAATGTTTAAGATGTTCAGTGCATCTTGCGTGCACATTTCATGTAGCCGAAATCAGAATAGGATAAATAGATGCATGTTTCACATTCCTCCATATTGTCTTTACTTTATAACTTAGCTTGCTATACTTTTGGGTCTTGGTTGTATAAGTCGCCTGCAAATTTCGATTAAGTGTACAAGAAAAGTCGATGTTGTAGACTCTGCCACCTTTTTTTTTCTCGCATCACTATGTCAAGACGATTGGCTCGGGAGTAATGATCCGTCTGGAAAGTAAGATCCCAATATAAGATGTAATCTTAATAGGAACATGAGTTCTATTGTTTCGGTCTAAAGATCATATTCAATAAAAAATACTAGGATTATTCCGAGTCAACACTTCAATCATACAAAGTTACATTCTTGCAACTTTTCGACCTCAATGTGTCGGTGATCCTCAGGCAAATTATACCTAATAAAAATGCTATAAAACTCTTTTAGCTAATTACCAAAATTTCAATGTCATTGAATGAATTATAAATAATAAATTAAATTTACCTCAAAAAAACAATTTTGGAATTCAAAATTGTGGTCTGATGAAAACAATTGAAACGGTTTCCGAAATTTTAATTGTGTAAATCTCAAAAAACAAAAGGAGCACACAAAAGTTAAAAATTTATGTTTTTAATATTAAGAGCGAACAACCGCAGTAGTAAAAGACAAACGAAGTAATAGTGACAGGACACAAGAAGAATGTTATGTTAGAAGTATACTACAAAGTTCCTCATATAGAGAGCCCATTTAGCTACAATGAAAATGACGCGCCAAGGCATTTGGAATTTTAAAATTCAATTTATTATCTTCTGATAACATTTATTTATATAAAGTATTTCTGTTCTTAAATTTATGGAATAATTCTTGAACTTGTTTATGAAAATCGATTCTAAAATTCTTCTTGTATAAGTATTGTTTTCTTCAGCTAAAATCTTTATATTACCGAAATTAAAATCAAAAAGGTGGTCAAATTTCCAAGAGTTTTGTGACAAGCCTGGGTTTAGATTACCAATTCTGCAATCTCTTTTATGTTCAGTTATTCTCGTTTTTAACCTTCTGCCAGTTTCACCAATCTAAATTTTGTTCAAACCTTCACATTTTATTAAATAAACTACGTTTGATGTAACGCCTAGCTTAGCGCACCTAGCTTACCCCACATATTTCCGCCTAAATCTATTAACTTAAAACAATAGCATTACCGATCATCTGTGAGTTTGAACCTAGGTATGGTAACTGCACTACGGTCGGTAAGACAGAGACCACAATATACTAAAGGTATTACCATGAAGGGATAAGAACTCAGAGGCTACCGATAACTTAGCATACGCTCGGTTAATGAGAGATTGTAATTGCAGACTCTACCGTTATAAGATAATTAAGTATATTTAATAACATACGAATGTATGCATGTTCCTAATAGTCTGAAACATAAACAATGAGAAATTAAAAGTAATCATATGGAACATGAATACACACGCATGTCTAAAAGTAGAGCAATAAGTTATCAATATATTGTCATGCTACAGCTTACTATTAAATTATAACCCACTTAGTGGAGAAACATGCGCATAGTCAGACAAGATTGTAACCGAAAGTGTCTGACTAGAGATATCGCCTGTAGCTAAGCTAACGTACGAAATCCAAAACTCTGAAATTACTGAGGTGCATTTGGTGCTTTGTCTTTTCTACGCAGACGGTTCTGCTTATCCTTTCAAGGTCATTGTTAGACCAATTGATGAGTCCAAAAGAGTACGTGAGGCCAGGGATGACATAGGTGTTGATTGTCCTGATTTTTTTTTGCTGAGTTCCGAGAATTCTGCAAAATAAATCTTCGATTCAAGAATACCCAGGTATTCATATGAGTGGCCCTCAGCCATTGTCGCAATGACATTATCGAAATCGTTATCTAGCTCAGCGGTCCCTAATTCTCCTCTCGTTAAATGAACTGTTCTGCATTTATCTAGTCCGAACTCCATGTGAATATCATTGGAAAACTGCTTTGTGACATCGATCACTTGCTGCTGGTTCTGGTCCAAACTAGCGTTTAGCTTCAGGCCATCCATGTATAGAAGATGGGTTACTTGATGACTATCCTCATTATCATGTATTTGAAACCCATGACACATGCTATTTAGTGTTTTGATAAATGGGTTCTACGGTAAACAGAACCACAACGAACTACAGGGGTCCCCTTGAAAGATACCCATCGTATTGCGCATTGATCTAGTTATCCTTGGTTATCCATGATCAAAATACTTGATTCTTGTACCCCAAAGAATCATCGCACGGCTTAGTTAGTCAATGATGTGCGGGCAGATTTTGTATATTTTTAAGACTTCCAGCAAATAGTCACATGGTACGGAAGAAAACACTTGCTTGTACTAAACGTATGCCATGTGCAAGTTTCTTTGATATTTACGAGCTTGCGTCATGGCAATAGCGTCTATGGTGACTAGATCTTTACTGCCCTGCGAGTTTTTGCAACATCCGTTTGGTTCTTCTGTTAGGACGTCATTCTCGTCGCAGTGAGAATATACCTTATCTGCAATAATGGATATAAGGCATTTATAAATTATTAGAAGATAAACTATCGTTGTAAATTCAGATGGATTTTGGGCGTCTGGTTTTTTAGGCATCATATACGTAGCACACTTGAGCAAAAAGTCTGGAATCAGATCTGGCTGTTCGTCGATCTTCTGAAAATACCTTGCCAACGCAGGATGCACACTTGTCAGGTACTTGTACCAGAAGTTGTGCACCATGTCCGGACCTGAAGCTTTCCAGCTACATACTTGAAGATATAAAGTAAAAGTCTGTAGATTACTGGTCAAAATAGCATTTCAATATATGTCTGAGAGATCTCAGTGCATAATTGGTATACGTTTCGACTGTTAGTCGACAGTCATCATCAGTAAAAAATTTTAACTGGAAATGTGAACCTGGGTGATAAAAATACATGACTTGTAAGCGTAAATACTTGAAAAGAAACGGTATAGCGACGGTTTTTAAGAAACTGCGAATGTTGAATGAAAAATATGTGATAATACCAATTTGAAGAAAGGCAGAAGTAATTAAAATGCCATGACAATTAAGATAAAAATATAAAAAGTATAGAAATTCTATTATTAAAAGTTAATACCTGATAGTTTAATAGGATTTCTAAAAGGGTATATACCTATTGCATTGACTCCGTCTGCTGGACGGACTCAATTGGAGATTCAAATTATTATTGAGATATTAAAAACACGTTTGTCTTCTTGCTATCCAGCAGACGGAATGAATACTGCAAGGAAAGCAGGTGATGTTAAGTCGGTAAGTTGATTGAAATTGACTTGGTAGTACATTGAGTATATCTACTGCGCATCACGTATCTCTTATGAAGCGTCAACAGTATATTGTTGCAAAAGAGAAGGAAAAGAGAGAGTGCGCAGCAAGACTAAAGAGCAATTATTTACGGATTCCTATAAAAATTGTAAAATTAATAGTTAAGAATAAAGATAAATATTACGATTTTTGACGAATTTTCGGCATAACTGCATGTAATGTACCGTATTTGTGATCGATTATTGAATCATTAAAAAAAAGTTTTTCGAGCCACTGATTGAGAATATAATGTCAAAATTGCAAAACTCAAAGTATCGGATTCAAAATGGCGGATTCAAAATGACAGTTATACACATTATTGCAAATTTGCAATTTTTTGCATTTGCTATGAAAGCTAGTGTACGGGGGGCTTTGAGGTCGCTGATTACAAATCTGATGTCAGAATTGCAAAATTCAGGAAGGCGGATTTAATACAGCCTGCACGGCATTGGAGTGGGGACCGTCCAAAAAATACCCATACAGCAAGTTTTGTACCAATTGTTCGAAAACTTCGAAAATTAGAGTGAAATAGTGACCATCTTGTATCCGCCATTTTGAAATTTGCAATTCTGACATCAAATTTGCAATCTACGACTTCAAAAACCCACATACAACGTGTTTTGTGCAAATTGTTCGAAAAATTCAACATTAGAGTCACATAGTCGCCATATTGGATCCGCCATTTTGAGTTTTGCAATTCTGATGCCAGAATCGTGATCAGCGACCCCGAAGAACCCTAAGTTACCATTAAAAACAAGAATTAGTTTAACAGAAAAATGTGCCCCTGAAAGGGTTAAGGTGGAGGCCAATGGAATCCACAATTTAAAATGAATGAAAGGAGTCAGTTCTTTGGTATCTAAAATTTCACAACAAGGTTCATCATAACTTTTATAAATTTGAATAAATGAAATCAAATCTATTTAAATGTATTCACTTAGCTTCCTCTCATCCCACTTAGCTAGAAATGGTTAAGTAAATAAAGAAAACATTAACAGGAAAATAGGCTGTGTTGCCAAAATAGGAATTTAAATGTTTAGGTCTTTAGGATGTAACAAAGTATATTCATTTTTTGGTGCATCGGCCCAGGAAGGCTAGCTATTTGAATTTAAATAATCTAATTTTGCAAATTTTCCTGATTTTTGATGTTATAACGTCGATTACAAAGAAAATTTTCTGAGTATATTTTCTCATTTTCATGTTTAATTAAATAAATAATATTTGAATACAGTTTTTCTGCTTAGCCATTTTTCTCTATACCTGCTAAATTTTAAGTTCTTTATTTCGTTTATGCTCTATCCCTTTCACGTGTTTAAGAGTCTTTACATAAGTATTACACATATTCTTACAAACAAGCTTTATACTACCTTACTAACTATTTGCTACATATCGTCTTAAATTATTATTCTTATTTATTAGCTCTTGCGACCTGGGCTTCCATTTCCTCTTACCATTATCCATCTCAAAAGTGTATTCTATTCTACAACACTATATCATGATTCTCCATCTTAGGAGTCCTTTTTTGGCCTTTTTCCTACCCTGTGCAACCAGCTTTCTCTCTCAGATCTTCAAACTTCTTCATCCATTTCTCCCCCTGACCATTTTCATTCAGAATCCATTTCATTCTATCTTCTATACTCCCCCCTCCCCATTCGTCACATGTAAACCTCTCTAACACATGCAACCATGTTTCCTGCTCATAGCTGCTTTTAACACACGTGCATGTTGGGGTTCCGCTTGCGGTATTCCAAGATATGTATATGTTTCACCATTACCAAGATGTTGAATAGTATTTCCGCCTATTTGTTGAACATCCTGATCGTCACGCGATAATGTAGTTTCTAGTCTTCCTTGATGTGGGTAGACGTTGGCACACTTTTCCAGTCCAAAGATCATGCCAATCGCTTTAGAGTACCTATTTACTGTCGCCACAAGGATGATAGGGTACTCTTCTGAAGAAGCGAACAGTTTAAGGTCGACCTTGTATAAAAGGTGGTTGACCTGATATTCTCTTCCGTTTGGCGGGCCACATAGGTGTCTAGAGATTTTGCCTCGGAGCACAATAGATAGAGGCAAGAGGGAGATGCAGAAAAATATCTGACTTATCGAGTCTCCTTGGAAGACCCCCCTCTTATATGTGATATAGCTGGTAGTCACTTGTCTTTTGTCAGGTGTTATGACAAATCTTGTCCACCACAAGAGCATAAGCTCTTTTATGCATCTCACTATTTTTGGATGCACCTCCAGTCACTCAAGAAGCTTAATAAGTAGCTCATGGTTCGTGTTATCGAATTCCTTACGGTAATTAATCCAAGCCATGCGCAGATTACGTCGACACCTGATCGAGTCCTGGGTAATATACCTATCTATTAACAGGTTCTCCCTGCAACCTGCCAGCCCTATATTACATCCACGTTGTTGGACTCTCGCACTCGATACAACAAGTTGTGGGCCTGTAGTTCATTCGCCTGCACAAATCGTCTGTCTTAGGGATCACTACCGTGCGTCCTTCCACTAGCCACTGCGGCACGGGTTGTTCTCCGTTTAAGTAAGTAGAAAAATATACGAGCTAGATGCTGGTGCGTAGAAGTGAACTTCGTTCACCAAAACTTGTTGATTTTATATGGCCCTGGTGCTGAAAAGTTCTTAGTTCTAGCTATAGCCTTCTTTACTTCTTCAGCAGTAATTAGTGGCCACTCTTCCTTAGGACCTTGTAGCCTTTGCCTTTGGCAAAAATTACGAAACAAAAATCTGAAGCGTCTTGATTTATCATATAAGTATTTCCACGTACTTGCTCCCAGAAGACATGAATCTCTTCTCGACTAGGCGGTTTTTTAACGGGCTGTGCGTCCAGTGCTGCTTGATGGTCAACAGTTTAAACTTGTTCAGCGTGTGATTTGCACACAAATTCGCACAAAAAATTGGGAAGTTCCTTAATTATGAAATTCCGGAATGTTTACAATTAACAAATTATTTAATAATAAATAAAAAAAAATGCTTTTATTTGATTAACCTATTTTCTTACTCATTTATTGTTGAAAAAAAATCTAATTGTTTGAATTCGCTAATACTGTAAACTGTCAGGAATCTTATTATTCCGGAATTTTCCAATTTAGGAATTTCAAATTGTCGTCAATGGCATAATTTCGTACATGTTCTACTTTGAATATTTTTGAAAGAATTTTGATAG
>CAKNWT010090090.1:0-28752 GCA_932066315.1 Andricus coriarius | reverse complement strand
AAAAAAAAAATAAATAGCCAAAATTAACACAGGCAGAATATTGACCGCCAACCTCGTGGTCGACTCCATTATTGAGGCGTTCAACATTTTTGACGCCTAGTGGGGCTTCCGCCATATTTATTGTAGTTTATTTTTCCTCTGAAAATTCTCATGAAAATTAGGAGAACAAGAAAGGAAAAACTATAGTGGATTCTAGGTTTCGTTATTTAATCTAACACGAATTCACGTGATTATAAGCCAACATCACAATTTATTCGTTGTAAATTTTAAGATTTTTAAGGAAGTAAAACAGTAACATTTTTCTTTATAAAAATCGATAATTTAAGCACTTTGCGAATCTCATAAGATTACATAAAGACACAAATGAAAGTTTTGTAACTTTAAAGTTTATCGATGATCAAATCGATTTCAAAATTAATTGATACATAAAATTATATTTTCTTAATGGAACAAGCATTTGAGGAATGCCATGACACCGGGACCAGAATGAAATATTCCTCTTTAATTCGAAATGAGTACAAGCACCGAAACTATCAAGACACTTACCGTTGGCGTCAGAAAGACTCCCTCTAAAATCTTTGAGAATTTCTCAAAGGTTATTAGAAACTTGGCCATTTTAATTCGACTTTGATTTTCGTATCGGACTAAGAATAATTTAAATGACCTTTAGAATTTAGAAGTTGTAGATTATGAAAGAGAAGATTCTCGACATTTATTTTTAAACCAAAAGACCAGAATGTCTTTGATCCCTCCTTTTTCTCTTAGGCCTGTCGTTGATCCGTGGAATTTTCTTCGGTGAACCCGCCAAAATTGATTGGTGCCTCACGTGACGTCATCCTAAGATGGGATGGGTCACTGAACTCTAGCAAAGGGGAAGCCGTCGTGCGAAGTGTCGGGATCCTTGCAGTGGAGCCATTTCTAAACATATACAAATTCTGGCGCCAGTACGATCAAAGAAAAAGCACATCGACCCATTTTCCGGCATCTCTCAAAGCTGGTTCAAACATTGATAACGGTTATTCTTTCTCGGATTTAACCCCTATTTAAGATTCTGCCATGATCGGTCAACAAGATGAGTGACATACAATTTTTCGTCACGTTACAAAATTTACAAATCTGAATTCTCAATCACACTTTCGTCCTTCAACCTCTATATAATTTTACTTACTGCAGCATGCTTAATTATTACTAACACTAGCTTTCACTTAATTTTTAGATATGCCTATATGATACTTTTGTAGTACTCACCTTTTAGAATTTCTTTTCTCTGATCTCTGTAGCCTTCTATGGATCTTTAAATATCCTTTCGAATTTTTTCAAAATTTCATAGTCACTGTGGTACAGTGTGAGAACGTGCACTGGAGCCCATGACCTGTTGGATTTCTGGGTTGGCTTTGTAGGAAAAACACAAAGTTCCTCTGTAACTGTAGATTATTAAACACTTCTTAGAAAACTTCTTATTACACTCTGAAATCTTCGCGTCTATCACTACACGGCGAACAGACGACGTCTGTAAGAACTTGCCCCTTTGCTCTCTGGACATTGATTCACACGAACCGGGGTATGGAACGCATGCGAGACCCGCTCTCACTCACACACACACATAATCCCCGTGACTTTGAAGCACATCTCAACACCTACTAAGTGCAACTGTTTTAGTGTTAGCGTCTTAGATACAAGGTTCTCGCATAACTACATATTTGCCTGTTTCAGACCTTTATTAGCTTTTTAAAATTTATTGTTAGCTTAGTCAATTCGATGTTTTGAACTTTGAGAATAGTAATTGTTATAAATATTCACTTATGTTGCAATAAATTTCATATATCCATGAAAAGCATAATGTTTGAATTGCCTAGAGAATGTAATGAACCATATTTTGTTAAGACTTAAATGGTGTCCTGAGTTTGATTTAATATAGGGTCACTCCAAGAATTGAGGGCCTGGATGAAATAAAAGGACGAGCGCTCGAAAACGCGAAAAAGTATTGTCCAAACGTCTGATGGTTTCCAAATTTTAACGTTAAAAAGATTTAATTAAAAAAAATATGTGCTTGTACAGAATGAGAAGACGGAACTTTTTTCTGTTTAAAGTTTTTCTTTCCAATGTATATTTTTAATACTATAATTGAAAAAGGGATGCAAAAATTTCGCCAAATTCAATTATTTTTTAAAACATAAGTCGTCTCCACTCAGACAAATATTATGGAAACTATTTAAAATTTGGTACACATACACATTATACCCTAGCGATGCCTACAAAATAAGGAAAAAAGTTTCAAATGCCAATTGTTTAATAATATAATGAATTGCAAATGGAGACCTGACGGTAAGCACGCTTTCTGAGCTTCGGCGAAGAAAAGTATCGAGGGAACTTTAGAATTGAAACAACTTCCAGTGAGACATTTTTTCCCTGCTATTGAAGGAAGATTTCTGGAAATTTTTAGATCGATTCATTGAAAATTGGCGGAAATATCCATTTTGTAAGAAAGCACGCAACGTCGTCTACGGTTGCATCGTTCGCAGATCCAAACGCTTCTCAACGTTAGTACTCTCGCCTTTACACTCTCCTATTAAGAATTCGTCTTTTAAAAATTAAACATGAAAGAAATCTGCCCTTTCTCCCAATTAATAGAAAATCGACTGCTGTATATTTTTGGATATTTCGATTTCTTCAGTGAATTAGCAAATAACTAAAAATAGGAAAATTCAGGCTTCGCAAGTTGCTAATTCCTCAATTATAAAACATATTGTTACAACTGCTTATAATTATTTCTGATTAAATTATCATAAATTTTTTTCGACGTTTTAACACAGGAAAATTAAAATTAGATACACCTTTTATTTTTTCTAAACCTTTTTATGCTATATCACAAATGTAATCACTTTTCTTGATAGATTATTACTTATCAGTGATTTTACTATTTTCTGAAATCTATAAAATTATAAATTTCGGTGTAATATTTTGGATAAAATATTTGAACAATTTATCACACATTTTGTTCGCCATTTTATCACAGGAACATTAAAATTATATACTACTTTTATTATTTCTAAATCTGCTTATGCTATATTACAAATATAATCACATTTTATTCAGAATCGTCAATATTAGGTAAATCGAGTTGAAACTCAATTTTTCTCCTTACAATTAGCTAAAGAATACTTAAAATACAAATTGTTACTAATACATATAATACTATTTTCTACTTATAATTAGATGTTCATATACATTTTTAAACAAATTATTATTGTTTTTAGCAATTGTCTCTTAGACTAGAGTTAGAGAGTCGCGGTTTTTCGGAATTTGATAAAGTGATTTTTAACTTTTCAGTTAAAGCGAGGCAATAATCAATTAAATTTAACAGAAATAATGATTTAAGCAATTTATTATTTATAATAATATTCTCTTAGAATAATGCTAAAAAGTTGAAGTTCTAAAAAATTTCAAGTTTTGTCCACTTTTCACTTAGAATTAACTAAAAATTAATTCAAGTTAACAAAACATAATGATTTAAATTATTTATTTTTATTAATATTCTCTTTGAATAATGCTACAAAAGCGCGGTTTTTTCTAAAATATTCAACTTTTCGTCAACTTTTCACTTAGAGTGAGGTAAAAATTAATAAGATTCAACAAAAATAATTGCTTAAACAAATTATTATTGTTTATAACTATCTTTTCCTATGGCAATGCTAGATAGTTGAGGTTTTTTCTGAACTTTTCCACTTTTTGTCAACTTTTTACTTCGCAAACTAATAATTAATGCAAGTTAACAAACATAATTGTTAGAAAATTTAATTATTGTTTATAACTATCTTCTCTCAGATAATTGCTAGAAAGCTGCGGTTTTTTTCTAAAATTTTTAACTTTGCTTTGACGTTTTAGTTATGAACAAATATTAAATCAACAATAAAGATAATAATTTTCCAAGCAATCTTTCTTCTTGTGAATATATTTTTCTTAACTAAAACAGATATTCGAAATATTCTTCAAATTTTCTATATGGGTCATGTTATGAATGTAAGTTTTCCTTGAAGTAGTTACTGAGTAGTAAAAAATTATATCGCTAAGGAAAAAGTAGACAAAAAAGTAACAATTTCATAAATATTCGTCACTGTCAAGCATTAATGTAGGTGAAGATAGTCGAAAACAATAATAATTTGTTTAAATAATTATTTTTGCCTAATTGCATCAAATATTACCTCACTCTGAGTAATAGGTTGCCAAACTTGAAAATTAAAAAAAAACGCAACTTCCTAACATTCTTCAACGAGAATATTTTTAATGATAATACATTGTTTTAAAAATTATTCCTGTTAATATGAATTAATTATTGTCTCACTATAATTTTCAAGTAGACCAAAAGTAGGAAAATTAAGAAAAAACGGCGACATTCTAACTCTATTCTAAGAGAAAATGGCTATAAACAAAAATACATTCTTCAAACAATTTGTTGAAACGTCTTATTATCAGTGTACATTAATTTTTTATGTATTAGTCATTCACAATCTTCCAAATAACTAGGACACTGAGTCCTTTTCATTGTAAAAATTTCAAAACAAAGACACTAGACGGTTTATTTATATTACTTATTACTAAAAAGAAGAAAACAAAATAAAAGGTGGACAACTTGCGAAGCACAAATTTTTCTCTTTTCAGTTATTTTATAATTACTGAAAAGAACGAAATGTCCAAAAATATAAAGCAGTCGATTTTCTATTGATTGGGGGAAAGGGCACATTTTTTTCATGTTTAATTTTTGAAAGACGAGTCCTTAATAGGCGAGAGTACTAACGTTGAGAAGCGTTTGCATCTGCGAACGATGCAACCGTAGACGACGTTGCGTGCTTTCTTACAAAATGGATATTTCGGCCAATTTTCAATGAATCGATATAAAAATTTCCAGAAATATTCTTCCAATAGTAAGGAACAAACGTCTCACTGGAAGTTATTTCAACTCTAAAGTTCCCTCGCTAGGGTATAATGTGTATGTGTACCAATTTTCAAATAGTTTCAATAATATTTGTCTGAGTAGAGACGATTTGTGTTTTAAAAAATAATTGAATTTGGCGACATTTTTGAATCCCTTTTTAAATTATAGTATTAAAAATATACATCGGAAAGAAAAACTTTAAATAGAAAAAAGTTCCGTCTTGTCATTCTGTACAAGCACATTTTTTAAAATGTAATTTTTTTAACCTTAAAATTTGTAAATCATAAGACGTTTGGACAATACTTTTTCGCGTTTTCGAGCGCTCGTCCCCTTGTTGTATATCCGGACCCTCAATTCTACTTTCAAAGTGTGCACGCTTTTGCGTGGCAAATTTCAGCAGGCGAAAAACACTTTAAAAAATAGCTTCGATAAGCGACGCCAAGTGCCGTTATTAGCTCTCAATAATGGGCAAGCTGGTTTCCAGAGTCTGCCTTCAGGATCGATATACTTGGAATTCCACGACGTTGCCAATCCACTTGAAATAAAGATTGTTAATTTTCTTTGTATTTCAGCACCAGCTACCAGCCCGTTACAATTTTGAAATTCTGGGATAGTGAGCCAACGAGCTGACCTCAAGCTAAATGCAGATTTTGATTTAAATCTATAGAGACTTTTTGCAAAACATTAATATTTTTAAGAGACGTAGAAAACAAATATACCTTTTCCACCAAAATTATATGATAGTACAGACTAAAAATATCAAAAAAATAGAGTTTTCTCATTTTTCATTGAGAGTATTCATTTATAAATATTGTTATTTAATATATTATAGATATAATGTTATAAATATAATATTAAACTAATTTCTGCTGTCTCAAAAAGGTAACAGCGTAGAACTGACGTCATCGATGACTCTTATCGCCTGAGAACCAATCACAAAGTTCTGTATGATAATTTCGTCTTCGTTAGCATCACTACAGCAGTGCTTATCGTCCTTAACGACTCTCGAAATCGTACCCTTGGCCGCTGACACACGGAATCAGGTGATGAACGAATCTCTGTTGCTGGGCTGCCGAGAGGGGTGGGGGGCAGGTAGGTATAAAACCCGGGCGCTGGGACCTACAGAGGGCCCTCGGTCCTGAAATATTTTTTTTTTCGAACTTCAGCTATTTACACTACAAGTCCGACAAGTGTACACTCCCCTGAAAACGTCATCACCCGCACGGTACGCACATTAATTGGGGTTCTTCCACTACGTGTGCTATTTCTCTTATGATTTGCGCATAATTCTTACGCATATGCGTACCTAATATCGTGCTACTACAGGGGGCATCCGATAACTCCGCAACTCCTGGAATTTGCCGCCCCTACAGCTTCTAGTTGTAGTTCTAAATTATTTCAAGATCCACCCAAAATGAATTGCATTAATTTGATTAGGAATTTTCCGTTTTTTACATTTCGCCAGAACATAACCCAGTTTTCCGGGAAAATTTTTGACGTTTCTACTTCCTATATGTGACCGTCCGCGAAGAAAGGGACCTAATGCGGAAAAAATCGATAATTAGTTTTTCACACCTATCGATAGTTTTTTATTTGCTTTTTTATAATAAAGAATATTATACCTATATTTAAAACATTGGAATTGTTATTTAACTGTA
Organism: Andricus coriarius; assembly: GCA_932066315.1. Lineage (NCBI taxonomy): Eukaryota > Metazoa > Arthropoda > Insecta > Hymenoptera > Cynipidae > Andricus > Andricus coriarius. The sequence goes on along the minus strand of CAKNWT010090090.1, from coordinate 22,161 downwards.
AAGTGAGGGCCTCTTATGGCGTTCCTGTGTTGGACCGTCTCTTCAATCGCTCCTCCTGTAAAATGAAGCTACCGCGCATTAGGTCCCTTTCTTCGCGGACAGTCACATATAGACTTTTATATACATGTAGGCGATAGCAGATATGCTATGAATACGCAGTATTATGCTGAAAATGAGCTACAATCCTAAAGCGAGGTCACAGAAGAGGAACGAAAAAGAACACCGCGAAAAGGAGGCATCAAAAAGACTACTTTCTTTGACATTTTTGAGAAGTTTTCTAGTTCAGAAGCTGAAGCTGCATCAGAGCTTTTTTCAACATCCAGTCCTTCGCTGACAGTGTTACTCTCTTAGAAACAGAAACCTCGTTAAGTGACTTCTTATTTAGGTCCATGCAACACGAACGAGAATTGTGGAAAGAAACCCAAAGACGAGTTCTTGATGTAACCTTGTTTCTCTTTAAAAGAAATTTGGCTTTCCGTGGAGACAGTAACAGAATTGGAGACACTTCCAACGATAACTTCCTTGGAATCCTTGAACTTTCCGTAAAATATGACCCGCTTCTTAATGACCACCTACGAAGAATTCGCCACTCTTAAGAAACCCGGAAGAGATTACAGGTGAATTACCTATCAGCAAATATTCCGAATGAGTTTATGGTTGTTTGTGCAAATGAAGGAATGCATTGTATTTTTTAAGAACGCGAGAAAGCAAAGTATTATTCTCTGATGGTGGATGCAACTTCAGGTTCCAATTACGTTGAAGAAACTGAATTTGAATTCGCTCTGTCAATTTCAACAATGGAGATGGAGGAACCTATAAAGCCGAAGAGCGTTTATTGATCCTTGCTGACTATACTCAAGAAAAAATTGGAGGCATTTACAACTCCTTTGGCAGATTGTCGAGGGCAAGAATATGACAACGACCGCAATATGAAAGGTGCCTAAAGAGGAGTGCAGGCAAGAATACTGACTGTCAACAGTCTAGCTGTTTATTCTGCCTGCGCTTGTTACTGTCCCAGTCTTAGCAGAGTACAAGCAATTGAGAGTTTTCTTGCTGCCCTCAAATTGTTTAGTGTCGCAGCAAAATTGTACACAGTATTTAGTTCCAGTCCACAGATATAAGAAATACCTCAGTAAGAAGGCTTGCATTAAGAAGTATTCGAAAATTTCCTGTTCAATGGTGACGTGACAATTATTGAATCCTTTTTGACACCGTTTTTGTCCTCACGTTTTGAATCCCCATAGCGGTAGAAGTTATCTCTTAAACTGAATCCCTTTCTGTATCCAGGGGCGAAAATATTTTTCTGCATACTTTCGAATACCCCTATAGAACATTTCTAATGCCTTTCAAATGCGCACATTTCGCTGATCTTATTTACTGTTTTTCGAATATTAATGAGGTTAAAAGCATCTAAAAACATAGCATTAGTCATTTTACCTTGCAAAGATTGATTGCTACACAGGTATAGCTGTGGCGTATACTAATTTTTTTAATTTATCATTATATTATATTCTTTGAATTGATCACTTCTGAATAAAGCGAGAGTTTTATGATAAAGTGATGTATTTTTACGCACAATCTTAGTCAATTTTTCAAAATTGATGCTTTCGAAGCGCCTTCTAATTCGTGATACGAAAATTGTGTTTTCAATTTATTTCAGGAGATCTTTGACAGCTCGGGTTAGCTTTGAAAGGGATTAAAATCTGAATATTTTCGCTGCCTAATCAGGGATTCAAAAAAGGACAGAAACGGCCTTCCTAGGTATTAAAATTTTTAATACCTTTGAATACAAGCCCTCTTACCGGGACTAAAGACGAAAATAGACTGGTCTCTGCATGTAACCTCTCGAACTCACTGCTCGGTCAAGATTTACTCCGTGAAACCCCTTGCTGCTTATCTTCCAGGAGTGGTAAACGCACTGGAACAAGTGTCATTATTGAATCTGACAACAGAACGTCGTGATGATGTCAATGGACTTAAAATGTATACACGGGCCTGACATTATTTACTTATGGCATTAATTTCGATGAAACTTCAAAAAGCCATTGACATTGTAAACAAAAAAGTAATTCAGGTTCGAGGGGCAACGCTTCATGTAACCTGTAAAAATTTAAAGAGCTTAATTGCAGAGCTGCGAACAAGAAAAAACGGATGGCCATAATCTCTTCAAAAGGAAACTAAGAGAAGTTACAAGCGGAAGAAAATGACAGACGACGTCCACGAGGTAGAATCTAAAAATGTAAATGTAGCATATGATGTAAAATTCAAACGAGAATTATAGTAAGTTATCCGAGAACATGTGATCCAGGATGTAACTGTGCAGTTTAAAGCAGTGCACGAACTTTGTAAAAGTTTCTCTGTTCTTTGGGCTCTACGCGTTTAATCGGAAGACAAAATTGAAAAACAAGCAACTGATCTGGAAAACAAATACCCGACGAACCTGTAGAATGAGCTAGAGGATGAAGCTAAGATGTTGAAATCCATTTTTGTTGCAAATTTCGGTTAAGAAGGCGCAACCTTTACAGTTACTCAATACGGTTCATATAACGAATCTCAATTGTTTGTTTCCAAATTTGTGCATTGTCCTCCGTATCTTTCTGACAATCCCCGTAACGGTGGCTAGTGCTGAGAGAACATTTTCTTGTCTTAAACAAATAAAAACTATTCTGCGGTCCACTATGTCTTAGGAAATACTGTTCAGTCTGCGTGTGCTAGCTGTGAAAACTCAACTTACGAGAAAAGCCAGCCTGGAAGCTATAACTGTCGATTTTTCTTCAAAGAAGGCTAGAAAAGCTAATCTTTAAGAGCAAAGTAAATTCACTGTATGATACATCTAGTGGTAGTATTTTTAACAACTTGTGCATATTTTTCTGCCTATGTTCTAATTAACAACTAGGGTTCGGCAATTAAAAATCTGTTATAAAGCGACGTATTAATGGGGCCAGGGGGGGGGGGGGGGGAACGGGATAATATAGAACCCCGGGACCCGGAACGGCTCTTGGCAGCCCTGTTTTGCTGACGACAGCTTAATTATAATAATATCTAATTTAGTAATTTGTGTAGAGAGAATAAACCTTTTTAAATTTAGAAATGAGGCAGAAAATTACTAACCTTGTTCAAATATTTTCCAGTATTTTCGAAGGACAATGACAAGATAACGTTCATTATCACTTCTTTAATTTTGAGCAAGTAATCAGTTTCTAGTGTAGCTTGATTCTTATCTTTACTAGTTAATATTGCTTCCAGACAACTCAAAGCCAAAAAATGAATTTCATGACCCTGAAACCCAGGACTGCGAAGGAACCTCCACAAAAGGGCACTTTCTCCTAGTAATTTTCGTATTTCCTGCAATTCATTTAACTTTCTTAGTTGTCATAAAAAATAATTAAATTATTACGCGGTAATTAATGTCGATCTACTAGTCAAGTAATTTTAGAAGAAGGAGAAATATCTGTTCAGTCCGGTGTGACGTTGCAGTTTTTGTTGCAACTCAAAAGCTAAGTAATTATTAGGAAATAATTCCAAAGGTCACATGATACTCTAAGACTGGTTTAGTTTAAGTTAGATTAAGTATGGCTGATCCGTATGTTTTTTCTTTTTTTTTTTTTAGGAAATCCCTTAGCGCTCTAAAATCGTCATCAGCATCTGTAAAGACGTCGAGAATTGAGGTAACACCGGATAATCTCAAATAACTCGCCACTCCACTTGAACTGCAACATAAGTATCTCGTATTTTCACGCCTTTTCCACCAATGACTACTAACCCAGTGAAAAGTAAATTAATTGGGTTTACGTGTGAGCATCTTTTGACGTCCTTAAAAACAAAAGTTTGTTTTCGTCTATGATTCGTGCCGTTTGTTGGTCTGAATGTGGAAAAATGCTTCCTCAGATCTTTCACGTTGTCGTTTGCTGCTTGCGGGATTAAAAATTCTCCGGGTAGTCGGATAAGTAAGCCGTAAACTAATGCTGCCGACGTTGTTTGGAGGACCTCTTTCCAGGCAGATCTGATTCCTAAGAGGATTATGGGTAAGACATCCATCCACTCTTCCATTTCGTGACACATTAGTAATGATTTTAGTTGTGGGTGGAAACGTTCAACGAGGCCGTTTGCTAAAGGGGGGTATGCTGTGGTTCTTAAAAGTTTAGTTTCGGGTAATTTATTTAGTTCACTAAAAAGTTGTGACTCGAACTGTCTTCCTTGGTCTGCTATAACTCGCAGGGGAACTCCGAACCTCGCGATCCATCCTGTGAAAAAGTTCGAGCGATGGTCTTGGCTTCTATGTTCTTCATAGGGAAAGCTTCTGGCCAACGGGTGTACCTGTCAATGCACGTGAGAACGTAGGAATACCCGTGTGGATACGGAAGTTTGCTCACGATGTCGACATGCACGTGTTCGAACCTGGATGATGGTGGTTGAAATTTTCCTGTCGGGGATGCAACATGTCGCGTTATTTTTGCACTCTGGCATTACATGTTATTAAAGGTTATAAAAGGTCCAGCTGATTCTGTGGCGACGTCGTAGTATACGGCAACTTTGATTCCTGGAATTTTGATTTTCTCAAGTTGGAGAACGGTATCTCCTTTTAAGATGGTTCCAAGTTCTTCGTCCTCGGCCTGTGAATTAGCGAGGGCTTTTTAATCGATGCTCGCCGATATTTCGTCGATTCTAGAAAACGCATTAGAGACGTCGTTTTTGAGTCCTTTAAAATACTAGACATCCGTCGTATATTGAGCGATAAAGTCCAGGTACCAAAATGTCGGGGGGTGCATTTTTCAGGCTACCAAAAGCTCTCTGTCGTACACTCCGTACTTTGCTAGCAAAGCTACTCATCCTAGAGCTTCTTTGCAAACTTCAAACACTCGTGCTGCTTCTTCGTTCCTGTTTACGAGAGTTGAGCCTTTGACGTTACCTTTCAATAGATCGTTGAAAGCTGCTTGAATTCCGGCTGCGTTGGAGATGAATCTTCTATAAAAATGTATTGCCCCCAAAAATCCTCGGAGTTGTTTGACCGTTTTGGGTTGAGGAAATTTTCGAAGCGCTGAAATTTTATCCGGCAACGGTTTGATTTCGCGGCTGGGAATTTTGTGTCCGAGAAACTTAACCTCTGCCACACCGAAAGTGGATTTTGCGGAGTTTATCAAAATTCCATTTTCTTGGAAACGGTAAAAGAGTTCTTCCAGGTGCTGGAGGTGTTCCTGTTCCATGTTGGATGCGACAAGATAATCGTCGATATAAACGAAACAGTACTCGAGCCCGCGTATGATTTCATCAATAAAGCGCTGGAATGTTTGACCCGCGTTCTGCAATCCATATGTCATGAATGGGAATTCGAATAGGGCGAATGGTATAATGACAGCCGTTTTCGGAATGTCCTCGGGTGCGACTTGAATCTGGTTGTAAGCACGCACGAGGTCGATTTTTGAAAAGATTCTCTTATCGTGTAGATAATTTGCAAAGTCTTCGATATGAGGCACTGGGTATAGGGCCGGTATTGTTCGGGCGTTTAATCCGCGATAGTCGCCGCAAGATCGCCACTCGCCTGATGATTTTGAGGACATGTGCAGAGGTGAGGCCCAACTGCTTTCGGATGATCCGATGCGCAGCATCCCATCAAACACTTTTTTGGCTGATTTATATTTCTGGCCATCCAGCCGCCGAGCTCTGTTCACGATTAATGGTCCGGGTATGGTTCGAATTTGGTGAAAAACTTTGTTTTCGGTTAAAAGTTGATCCTTCTGGTCGCGTTATTTCCGGAAAACGAGATAAGAGGTCATGAAATCGTGACGTCCACCCACAGTCCGAAATGTGCTAGGAAATCAGCACCGATTATGGGTTTCTTGACGTCCGCTTTTACGAATCGCCAAGTGAAATTGCGACGTAGTTTGAAATCAGGGGTTAGCGTCGTGAAACTATACGTGTAAGCGATAGATCAGTTAGCGGTATATACAGGGTGACCCATTTTTATCTATAAATCCAAATATCTTCTAAACTATCACATCTACATAAAAAACGATTCATACAAAAGTTAACCAAGACATAAGGGGCCATTCAACTGTGCCCTTGATTTTGACCTTGAGGTCAATTTTCAAGATCATTTCAAGGTCAAGACAATTTTTTTAAATAGAAACCCCTATTTTTGACTGCAGATTTGAATAGAGCGGAAAATTTTACGTCAAAAATGTACTATGGAAATATTGTTTTCTTGAACGTCGTTTCCGGGTAACGCTAAAAGTAAGGTCAAGGTGCTTCCATTTTTTGAAAATATTTTATTTTAAAAAGTGACGTAGACCTTCACAAAACCTTGAAAATGCATTTGTAGGTCAATTTAGTCAAGGTCGTCGAAATTTGTGCAACTTATCTTGTACTTGTTAAATGCACCTTCAACGTTGAGATTGCTCAGGAAACCAGGAAATTTAAAAAAAAAGCTTCTAAGCGCTTTTTAAATAATTGACCTTGATATGACCTTTTACAGGTTAATTGAAAGATTTTAAAATACCAATTTCCACGGACGATTTCCCGTTCTTTACGAGTCCGTAGCCTAAAATGGGGATTTTCTATTTTAAAAACTCGTCTTGACCTTTATTACTATTAGTTGGGTTGAGACCGTAACAGCCCCTGACGCATAGGTATTCCCGTTGCGTCCCCTTGTGAGCCTAAGCGTGACCCCAAAGCCTTCCCCATAAAGAGAGGACCGCAGCCACTCTGCTGGCTTATATCTCCGACTCACTGATGCAGTAACTCCCAGTAAGTATTAGACGTTTTCCCGCAATCGCAGGGCAGTGACAAAGGATGCGAGTAGCTGTCTCATCCTCCATTCCGCACAGGCGACAGAGAGGACTAAACATTTCTGTCAGGACTTTGAACTCTTTTCTCCCGAGCTTGAGTATTTCCCTTGCTCGGTTAAAATTAAGCTTTTAGCCCAAGAGTTTTTTGGCCTGTCTGCAACCAGTGACCAAATCCCAATCATTCTGATGTTCCTCAGTCAGCCAACTGTTAATTTCTTCAGTGACTGACCTACTGGATATACCTACAACTGGCTCGGGTCCAGTCAAGTTTCTTCTTGCTACTAGTTTGGCTAGCCTATCCGATATCTCATTGCCCTTGATACCGCTGTGTCCAGGGATCCATAGCAGAGTAACTCGGTTTTCCGTCGCTAGCATATTTAGTGCCTCAAAGCAGTCTCATACTAATAGCGACGTGGTCGTTGTTTCATTTAAGGCCCATATAGCAGCCCTGCTATCTGAGCAGATACGGATGTTTCTTTTGTTGACATACTCCTTTGCCTTGTAGGCGCAATGGAGTATGGCCATAATCTCAGATTGTAGAACTGTGGCGTGGGACCCCAACTCGATTGTAAAGCCCATTCCATTCCTTCTACGGTATACACCAAATCCTGCATTCTCCTCGCTTCTAGAGCCATTTGTAAACCAGTTGTCTCCATCAGTCGGCCTCCTTGCGATGTCGACTGGGATCTTCACTGCTGTCGAGATCCTTCTGTCATTTACCAACTTTAGTCTCCAGGCCGCCTTGGCAGCCACGGACTTGATGGTGAGATGGACGGGCTCCCACCCTGTTAGTGATTCCTCTCAAAATCAGTCCCCTGATCCTTTCCAGTCGAGACTTCACAGTGAAGGGCTCGACCATGCTCCACCAGACCACCGCCGCATAGGTTAGCCTGGGTCGCAAGGTCGCTGTGTAGATCCACATGAGTATCTCCGGCTTCAAGCCCCAGCTTTTTCCTATGGCTCTCCTGCAGAACCATGGAGTTGCTACTAGCTTCTTGCACTTGTTTTCCATGTGCTCACTCCATACCAGCTTCTTATCCAGAATTACTCCTAGGTATTTAGCTCGTTCTTTGATTTCTAGTTGTTGTCCTCCAAGTTTCAGTGTACTCGTGGTTCCCCACTTATACCTTCTGGTGAAAACAACCGCGTCTCTCTTACTCGGATTGACCGATAGTCCAGTTTTCTTACACCATGAATCCACTATCATCAGTGCTTGATGCATTACTCCGAAGAGCGCATCCAGATGCTGGCCACGCGCGATAACTAGTATATAGTCCGCCTAGCCTATGACGTGGTGACCCTGAATCGAGAGTAGATGAAGCAGTTCATCCAATACTAGGCACCACAGCAAGGGCGATAAAACTCCTCCCTGCGGACATCCCGAGTCAACGGTTCCACATAAAGTGGTATCACCCTTAGTCGTAGTTAGATTCCTGTTGGCCAACATATGGCACGTCCATTCCCAGTGTGTCTATCGATCGGCCACTTTCAAATTCCCGGTCATTTCCCGACTTTCTCCCAGTACATATCAAGGTAAATCCATCTGTGATTCCTTTTTTCAAGTATTTTTGATAGAAAATACATTTTAAAGGTTCAAACGAATGTCTTTAAAAATGTATCTCTGTTGGCCAGTCTGATCATTTATCTGCTAAATCACGAACCGACCGGCGGCCGATAAAGCCGAAAAAAGCCTTTTCGCGCGAAAATGGAAAATTTATCTTTTTTTCACTAGAAATCTAGATTTTTCCGGTCATTTCCCGGTTTCCCGGTAGAATAGACACCCTGATTCAACGACTACAGTAGGCACACCATGTATGATCATGGCCGCCCTAATCACCTCGCCAGAGGTGTTGTTAAAGGCTCCTTCGATGTCCATAAAGGTTCCAATCGCGAGGCCTTTCTCCTTCAGTTGTCCTTCAATTAGGTTTACTGCTCCGCTTAGGGCCGTCTCCGTCGAGTGACCAGCCCTATAGGCATGTTAGGAAAGATGTTAGGCTGATGGGACGAAAATCCTTGGGTAAGGTATAACCGATCCTACTTGCTTTCGGAATAAAGACTACTCTCGTACACCTCCATACCGCCGGGTCGTGTCCCAGCGTGAGACTAGCCCTAGCAAGTCTCACCAGCTGCCCTATGATGGACTCTCCAGCCCTCTGTAAGAGGACTGGATAAATGCCATCTGGACCAGGAGACTTGTAAGGGCTGAAGGACTTCAGGGCCCACCCGACCCTGGCAGGGGTGACAATCTCGTTGGCAAGCCGCCGTTTCGGGCCCAGTTGGGCCGCAGGCGACTTTGGTTGCCTGAGAGGTGCCGTCCCCACTTCTCCAAACCTTGAAAAGCCCGGGAAGTGTGCCTTGATCAGGTGAGCCAAGGTGTCCCCGTCTGACTCCGAGTAACCCCCACCGGGCAATTTAAGAGTGCCGAGAATAGCATCCGGATTTCGATAAAGCAGCTTATCCAGTCTAGCAAAAGTCTGTACAAAAGTTGGTCCAGCTCTCTTGCTTTGCCTTACGTATTGCACCCCTGTATTCATCCCTCATCGTTGTGAATGATATCCATAGTTCCTTCGTTTTGCCATTACTGGCACGTCTGAACCTCTTTCTGGTTTCCCTGCGAAGCTCTTCGAGTTTCCCATTCCACCAGTGTGTCTCCCCAGCCTTTCGGACTCTTATAGTTCGACAATTACTTTCACAAGTACAATGGATTCCAACACGAAATCTATCTGTGAGTGATCTGATAGAGTGGGTTCATCTGAGACTCTCCACCTCTTGATGTTATCTCTAAAACTGCTGGTACAGAGAGTGATGTCAATGACTTCCTCCCTGACCCTGACTGTAAAACTGCAGAGGCGCCTTTGCTGTGATGCAAGTTAATCTGGATAATGATGAGACCAGGAGCAGTCATTTAGGGACTCAGGAATCTGCACAACTAGGAGATGCTTGGTGCTTCCTGCTGTGTCCTCTTCCTGAGGCCTATCATCGAGGCTGACAAGGTGGTCAAGGTGGTCAAGGTGGTTCACACTTTTACATTTTATCGACTTTTTTAAAGCATCTTAAACGTTCGCTTTACCGAGAAACCCACATAAATTCATCAAAAGGGCATCTGATCGTTTTTTGGACATTTGACCTTGATTTTTGACCTCACCAAGGTCACAAAAACAAGATTTCCAGAGTACATTTTTGACGTGAAATTTTCCGTTCTATTCAAATCTACAGTCAAAAATAGGGGTTTCCATTTTAAAAAATCATCATTACCTTGAAAAGTGACCTCTAGGTCAAAATTAACGGCACAGTTGAATGGCCCCTATGTTCTGGTCAACTTTTGTATGAACCGTTTTTTATGCAGATGGGATAGTTAAGAAGATATTTGGATTTATAGATTAAAATGGGTCACCCTAGTTCATAAGATGTTTCTCGTAATAACCCGCGCACTCGCGACCGCGGGTACACACACAAATCTGCACCAGTGTCGATATGGAATCGTTCTCGTGTATCGCGATGTGTCATGAAAAGGCGGCGCGAAAATGGGCAAGGATCGCCAATCGCCTCTAGCGAGTGCCCTTGTCGTTTCGCTGCTTGAAAGTGCACGGTGTATTGCACTTTTGTGCATTGTTGCCGAAACGCGCGTGATACCAACACATCCCATTGTCTTGGTCCGTTTGCTGTCTTAAACGCGAGCGCGATCGCGACCGATAGCGTCCCAAACGCGCCGGACGATTTGATTTACCGTTTCAAGCAGGTCCTTCTGAAAAATCGCGACGCAGAGCCATTATTTCTTGACGAAGGCTTTCGATAAAGTTATCGTATATTGTCGCGGATGTTTCGGAGAGTTGTCTCCTGTGATGGGTATCGTATATCGCGTCTGCAAGTTCGCAGGCGGTCGCGAGATCTGCATTCGCTTGCGTAGCCAGGATCGCTTGCATAGAGCTAGGGAAGCGACCGAACCTCAGTGAGCTCACTAGGTTTTCCGGAACTATCGTGCCCGCGATACCTTGAAGGGACGTGCTTAATCGACCAATAAGCTCTGTTTTGAGTTTGTTGTATCTGCTTTCGGTGGGTGGACTACAGATGATGTCGCGCACTTCTTTCGCGTATCGTGGATCCAGATTGGAAATAACATAGCTTCAGCTTGCGTCTCATTGTCTGGCATTTTCACTATGATACTATAAAACACAGTGACTAGTAAGAAATTGTCAGAAGTCACTGCACTAGGTAGACAGTCACGTAAAACAGTTCACTGATGTTGCACGTAGGGTCAGGGTACAGTCACTTCGGGATAGCATCTCTTGCGGGATAGCGTCACTTGAGGGTATAGCGTCAATTCACTGCACAAATAAGTTTTAATTGCTTTCATCACCATCTAATCACATCGGGGTCACCAGTTTGTAGGGTAGGCAACTATATTCGCAATGACAATACGAGGGAAATACGATATAAATATTCTGGTTTATTTACATGCAGCTAGGCAATTACTGGATTTTGGAAAGTGTCCAGGTAAGGGGGTGGATGAGCACGACCAAGAGTCATGGCTCAGAGTCGCCGAGAAAACCCTATACCTGAGTAGGAAGTATTGCAGTTTGAAAAGCAAGTAAATTGAAAGAGAAAACTTGAGTTGAAATATAATTTGTTAAATAAGAATTTGGTTTGACTCAAATGAAATATAATTCGCGAATAATTTAATGTAGTTCCCACAATTAGTATCAAGTATCAAGAAAGTATTTTTCCTTACGGGAGGCTCGGCCCCCCGAACCCCTCGCGGGAGCTCCGCCCCTCGACCCGGCCTGGGCTCCGCTCGGACCCCCCTATTGAAGCATGGACATGCATGGACGCCTCATATTACAAAAATCGGCCTCTGGCGTAAAAGTCTTGGTTTGCTGAGTCATAACACAATATAATATTACGAGAAAAAGCGGATCAAAGTAAAAGGAAGACGAACAGATAGCAATGAATAATAATCATATAACGCATTAGAGCTCCGAGGTATCACACAGTCACGTGGAGCAATTGGGATTTTTTATTCGATAGGGGAAACCTTCATTATTCAGAATCAACAAAAACCATAAAATCGAATTTTCAGTCCTAAGGCTCGTTTCTTTGTTCCACGTCATATAAATTTTTAAAATTGTTATCGATTTGTATCGGGCGCTCAGCGTGAATCGGACTTTTATAACTTTCAACATTTTGTTTAGCCAGGGAAATAGAAAGTTTTGCTATGCAAGATCAACGAAGTGGAAATTTTCTCACACTTTATTTATTCGAGTTGATATAACAGTATTGATTCCTAATTTGATTAGAAATTTTTTTTAAACTTTTACCTTGTTTTTGCAAGTTTATCGTACATTTCGGGCCCATGTACTCTCGTCTCTTTTTCGTTTTCTAGATCGGAAAACTTTTTATTTAACAAAAAATATTAAAATTAGATTCAATGTAATCTTTACACTCAGATGTGCAATATTCAGTGAAGAGCTAAAGACTAACTGATCTGTTTTAATTTAAAAATAGATTTAGACCAAGTGTAATGAACGTGTGCACAGACTCATTTACAAAAGAAATGTTTAAGTTCGCTTACGAGTCAAGCCGAATGCAGGTGTAAATATTAGGTGTACATAAGAGTACCCAATATTTAAATCTAAATAAACCGGCAAAACACATTGAAAATTGAACCAAATTCATAGCGTTTTGTAAACTTACTTTCGTTAAATTGTTATTCACTAAAAAAAATTTTTATCAATATTTAATCTACAGTACACTCGAAAAATCTGAAACTTTTCAATAACCTTCATCACAGTTTTCTTCGAATTTTTGTTGCGAGACGTCTTCGCTTGCTCAAAATTCCGTCGATAAACGAAACGCTAGAAGTTATAAAACTCCGATTCACTCCGAGCATCAGAAAAAAATTAATACCAATTTTTGAAAAATATTTTTTTAGAGTCCTGTTACTCTATCAACCGAAGGACGTCATAAAGCGCATTCACTTAAACTTGTATTAAAACTTTCAAAAACTGACGAACAGAGCACGAGGAAAAAAGATGCGCAATAAAATTTCACATCCAAATATATCCTTAAGGAGGTACAGTCACAAACGCACTTTTCTTACGGATTTGTTTAAACTTTGACTATAGGTTCTTTGGAACGTTATCTAAACGTTTGCGAAATTTAAAAAATATTGTCCTCCCCTGAGCTGAGATAATTAAGATCAAAGTTGAACCCTTATACACGTAAAGCCTATCCCAAGCATAGAAAAATGTTACATTTCTAACTCTAACTCGTTAACTATTCTTACCGTTTTTTTTTTTCAAAAACTAATATATGTTAGAGGGGCGTTTCATGAATATTTTTAAAAATTTCAGAATTTTTGTCCACTTAGTTTCAGAATGAGAGGTATGCAAAGTTTGAGAATTTTGAATTATTCGAAAAATGAAACAAGCACGTGGTAGCCATCAGCCAACGCTGTCGAAGCGCCTAGAGGGTCTAGTTTAAAATCTTTTATGAGAAACTTTGTTTTTTATAAATTTGCCTTCCACTACTAATCGATCTGTCATTTTCAACAAATGTCATGTTTTCATTTGAAGTCAAAAAGCACAACTGTCAAAGCAGACACGATGAAAAATGCGGCGTTGCCGCGTCTACGCTGAGATCTTGAGGATTTAGTGTGTACTCGTCTGTATATACAACTTCTCTATGTGTAGTGTACAATCATAGCCAAAAATTTTCTCTTAGGTCTGACAGGAAATTAATGAATAAGACATTATACCGGCATAATTAACTAATTTTTGTCTTTCTTCGACGTAAATAAGCTACATACAGTCGGTCACATAAGAGCGTAGTCATTGTTATCACTAAAGAAACGTACTAAACTGAACAATTCCACCAAATATTATTTTATTGGATCATGAACTTAAATGCAAATACATTTAATAACTGGTCCAATCCCCGTTAGCTTCAATAATGGCCTGGCACCTTCGAGGCGTGCTTTGGACTAGATTTTCCGCATATTCCTTGGGAAGCGACGAAAGAGCCGCGATCGGGAAAGTCATCGACTTTTTTATATTGCTTATAACGGTTTACCCATTTGCTCACAAACTGTTTTGACTTTTGCATATATTTAGCAGCAGCCAACTGAGTCATTTTGGGTCCCTTGGGGCGCAAACATAAAAAAACTGCCTCGAAGCGCGAGGCATAAGCTGCACTCATTTTGATAAACAATGCAAAACTCACTTTAAATAAAGAAAATATAATTGAATCATACAAAGCATTAACGATTATGCTTCCCTCTAAGAGATGACATAAAAAATTTGGGCCTTCTATTTACCATTCGATGGTAATCGTGACCACGCTCTTATGTGACCGACTGTAGTCTTCTTAGGGTTAATAAAACTTATATCACTTAAACAGTATTATTTTCTGACATAGACTTCGAACTAACTTTTTGCAGATAGTATGCGCGACCGTACTTCCTTAAAGAATTAAAATCCGAAAATTTGGTTGAAAGCCTCCAGGTGATTTCATTTTCGCAGGAGAAAATTGTATGTGATCTTATTGCATCCGAACCTTCAATTGTCTCAAACATCAACTCAAAATATACATAGGCAGTCGTTAGAACTAAGTCAGATAAGACAACAATAAAAACATGGTTATGAGTTCTCACTGATCGAAAAAAGTACATAAATCCGAAACGTTCAAATTTGAAACAAAAAGGGTATATTATTTTGTAATAAAACAATTATATCACCATTATTTCTAATCTTAATCCTATTTATAAGTTTTTTTCCAATTGTGGCCATTTATTTTTGTCCAATGTTGTCCTTGAAATAAAACTTGATTTTTTTTTCTAAATTATCTATTCGCGGAAATTGGATGAAAGAATATTTCGTGCACGCAGTTATCGCGTCGCATCGCGAGCGGCCGTGTTTGAAAAGTACTTCGAACAAAAATAAACGGTCGCCATTAAAAAAATACTCACAATAAAATTCAAAACTGAAAAATTAAAAAATTAACGTTAATTGAGTTCCGGCGTGCGTGGTAAAATGTCGAAAATTCGAGACCCTCCATTGCGACATCCAATCGTACTAAAGGAATCCCCTTTGGAGAATTGAAAGCGGCCCAGTAGGACTAACATTCAGTGGACTTTTAAGAAGATCGAAGCAAACAGCTCCAAGGTGCTCTGTTGGCAGTAAAAAGGATAGAAATCATATCCGTTTCAATACCTCAGCTGTCCACAGATATCCGTGCGAATACGTTTTCATTACTCCTCGAACCGTTTGTGCCGTAGAGTATCTCTGTGTTCACGTTAATCATGATCTAATCTGTCAAATCTATCGGTTTTAAACATTTTTTTTTTTGACATTATATTCATTTTTGTTTCGAACTTCGACTTTGCAGTTACTACCTTCGATTACACAACTTCGTGAAATTTGTTCTTTATCACTGATAACTGCAAAAGAATCTTATTCCTTATATCAGTTGATCACTCACGCTTCTGTCCGAAGTTTAAAGGTCGTTACCTAGACAGTCCCATAACGCTTAGTCCTTGTGCAGTTATATGAGAAAAAAAACATTATAGCAATATCCTGCTAGGACTCTTTCTACTTTTGACCGCAGTTCGAGAATTGAGCAAGACTGCAAGCAAACTTGCTGCTGTGATGAACACTGGAAGCGATGAAAACAACCTCTCGAGAGGATGTGTAGAATGATTCGCATTTCGCTTCACCACAGTAACGAAGCCAGCGATGGCGCGCTGCCCTGGAAGGGACGTTAGGGTGTAAGGAGGAAGCCGTAGTGTATCTGACGATGAGTTATTGAACTTAATAAATGATTTACCTTAAAAAATCAGCACAAAACACGTCAAGCTATAATTCTTGCCTATTTTTTATTCAAAAAACCGCGAGATTTTGCCGGGAGCGGGTGCTAATCTGAAGAACTGCACCCGCTCCCAGTGAATTCGCGGTAAACTTTCAGCTGTAACCACGTCTCATGACCGTGAGATAGATGGTCACAGTCTGCGACGGATTCAATACGAGAATCCTGCAAAAGTCTCTTAGCATTTTATTGACACGCAGGGATGCTTTTTAGACTATTAAGCAGTGAAAGCTAGGCACCTCTAAGAGCGCCAATGATCAGGCCGATTAGCAACAGAATATTCCGGGTATAACCGTCGCAACTCCATTACAAGGTCTTTATACCTCTCTCTATTTTCATTCTCCTTGGCTATGATGTTTTTGTCAGCTAGTGCCGAAAATTCGATAACGAATGTGTTTAAATTCTCGAAGCCAAGGAGAACTATCTCAGGCCTTGAGTGCGCAACAGAAACAAATGTGGAGAATATGAAGTTCTAGTATATACAGCACTTCTCATTTTCGACAATTAACTCTTTTTTGTTAAGAGTTTAGCGAAGCGATATTAGGGCTAATGCCGTAAGAGTGCCAGAGATGGTAATAAAGCACTCTTAGTCCTGCATTGTGCCTTTGGATGTAGGTTGTTCTCGCATGAATTGGAGAACTAGATAAAATGTGTCCTAGGTGTGCACGACACGCTCTGCAGTTATCATCGAGGATATTTTGGCTTAAAATATGGCGACGGTGTGCTAGAGTGGAAATGACACCGTCTTGACATGCCAAAATGGAACCCTCCGTGCCCGACTTCAATCCGGGTGATTCATGGAAAGCAAACGTTGGTTCATACGACATCGACTGATCCTCCAAATTTCTGTAGAAGATTCCGTGCATCCTCTTGTCGAGGAGCTGTTCGGGGAAGTTTTTCTCCTTTGCTTTCTTAATCCGAGCCTTTAGGAGTGAGTACTCGAGGTGGATAAGATTTGATGCATTTTGCTCAACCCTGACATTGAAGTTAAGCCTGAGTTTTTCAGCAGCTACCTCCGCTGCTTTGTACAGAAACACTCATTTTCCCACTTCTTCGTGCTTCCTGACCATTTTAAGAAGAGGGTATCGGCCATTTGCGACTATATGTGCTGTACCCAGAATAATACTGTTGTGAAGACATTCAAGATTCAGTATTCCACGACCACCTTGACGGCGTGAGATGTAGAGTCACAGAACAGAAGACGTAAGGTGCTTGCTTTTGTTCATATGCACAACCTTCAGTGACCCGATATTAAGGGATCTGAGCTCATACTTTGTCCATGGAACCACTCCAAATGAATAGAGTACTACCGAGGCGGCAAGCATGTTCGTTGCAGATACTTTATTCCTCGCCCACAGTACGGAAGACCAAATCTGCCGGATGAGACATTTGTATTTGCTTAGGAGATTATCCTTTACAGATGTCACTTCCTGAATAAGGCTCTGTGACACGCCTAGGATGTATATGTTTCTCTAGCGCTATGGTGTCGTCTAGAGCTTCTGCTGACGAGCTCAGGGTCTTCGAGGATGCCATAAAATTTTCCTCACTTCAAATAAACCTTGGCGCTGGACTTCGTAGACTTCTCTCCAAAATGCTTCGACGTTCTCTGGTTTGGGCGGATTGTCGACAGTAACTAGAGAATCTTAGAAGAGCGCAACAGGTCAGAGAAAAACTGTTGGTTTTCGATGACCCACGTCTCCCGTCGTCTTTAGACTTCTCCTAGCGTCAGATAGTACCCACATTCAATCAACAATATGCTTCCTGATGGTCAGCAGATTTGACTTGTTAAGTGTGTGATAACGGATCCGTAGTTCACGCGCGAAGTGTCGAACCTTGACGGTGAAATTCCTGCCACATGTTTTACGGTTTCCATTCGCCAAAGCTCTCGCTGCATTATACACACCACAATTGATAGTCCAGAGGTCGGACTCTTTGGAAAAATCTCCACGAACATCGACATCTAGTTCAGCCAGATCTTTGTGCTTTAAAGAAACCTGGATGTTTATGTATCCCCGGGTCCTGAAGCATCGCTCTTCCTCTATTGGATGCTTGCCCGCGGTTGGTCTCAGTGTCGCCTCTCTTTCTCTGCGGTCAACTTGTTCTGGCTGCGGTAGAGTAGGCGCTCCGCTTACATGGTCCCTTTTTTCGGAGTTGTTCGCCATGGTTTCACAGACGTTGAAGCGAAAAGTGCGAGAGCTCTGGGTGTTCCTCGCACCACAGAGCGTGCAGTCGTTCCATATAACCTTCTCGTTCAGGGGCCATACTGGTTTCGCAGCCCTCTAGCAGATCGTCATTGAGTCGAACCGCCCACCCATAAGTATTGAGATTCCGCTGGTACATCGTATTCACTCCGCCTTGATTGGCTACCCCAATTCTAGGGTAATCGGCATTGTTGTCCGACCCATTGTCGGGAGCCCTGCTCGTTCGATTGTTTTGAACCGCACTTACTACAACTAGGTTTGGTGTTATCATTGTTGTTCTCGCAAGTAGCTAGGAAAAAGGGTACGCCGATCCTTGTAGTGCCCCGCATGCAAGGATAAGGTTGCATACTCTGAGAGGTGGCCCGGTATCTCAATGTTACCGCTTTAAAAACCTACCCAGGTGCCATGTTTGGACAATTGTCTGCGATTGCTTATTAATTGTTGTAACCATATTTAGCAAAAACCCTGGGTACAGGGACCCTTTATCCACTACCCGAGAACGCGTTCGGTAGCTTTGTCATATGCCCTTGGGTTTGATTCTAGAGGAATCAAAACCGAATATATACACACACACACACAGGGTGTCCCAGACTAAAGTGTCTGGAATTATATGGCTGCATAAAAATACAAAAAAAAATTTTTTTTATTAAATCGAAAATTCCTTTTCAAAAAATCAGTTGAACTTTTAGTTTTGGAGTTATAAAATATTCAAGCTGGACCAATCAGGAGCTTGGTATAAACAGTTTTGTGTGAGTGAGCGGGAGTCCAACGTAGTTCAGGGCTCGCTGATCTCCCGTCACTAACCCCACCTCGGCGCTAGCTTCAATGGCATTGCGTTGGACTCGCGCTCATGTACGTGATGTACGTCTAACGTTTTCGTAAGTAAAATAGTTCTATTAATTTATGACTTGACAGTTATGGTCATTCGAAGGCTACTCTTGTTGGACTGAATTTCTGCCGATAGTAGAAATCTATCATTATTTTTCTCAGTAAAGCATTAAGATCAAACTTTTTGTGCTTCAAAATTTTTTTCAGATATCAGAACAAAAGCATGAAATACGCAGATTCCAAACTCATACATTGCAAATCTAGTTTTTTTTTAAGGAAAAATTAGTAGCATTTTACAGAGTTCAACCTGGGAGATTCTATGTTTCATGAATCAGCACGTTATCTCATTAAAGAAGAGAGGCTTTGATATATAATGACGCGTTTTTCATTGCTACCACGTCGGATAATTCACGAGTTTTCAGAGGGATACAGTCTACAGTCTGCATCATATATAGCAACGACGATTAAAACATGACCAGTAGATCGACCAACATTAACTTCTAATAATTTGATTATTTATATCCAGTCAACAACTTTGAATAAAAAGGGATAAGAATTCTCTACCTGTGCTATGGAAACAACTCTCCATAGGTAGAAGATTTACTCTTCAATTACACTGGTTGACATCACAGATATAGATTAGGTTTCTCAAGTCAAGTCAAGTCTATTTATTCAACCCTAGCGCAATGTTCTGCGCGATACTGGTCCCTTTAAATTAACCTCAAACCTGAGACGTAATATCATGAGAAAACCCGGAAACCATGCACTTATTACATAAAATATCGTGTGTACCGAGGCAGCGAAGTCTTTTTACGGTCTCGAGTGTTTGCAAAAACTCACGCTCGGCCGTAAAAAGACTGCTTCGCTGCCTTGGTGAACAATATGCTATTATTTCTTCTAATTATCAAAGAAATTAAAGTCAAAAGTGAACAAGGTGCTTTTGGCCACGGCTCATGACGAGCCATCCACGCACGCTCAAATAGCGCCAACCAATCATGTGCAAACTGCCGTGTTGCCGCGATCAAAAATGGTACAAAGACACTCACTTTTGATCTGAATTTCTTCGAAGACCAGAATACACATCTAAAAAATCGACCAGTGTTCTGCCGTCCCAGCTGGAAAAGTAAGTTTATTTTAGATAAGGCCCCTGTCACCAGTTTATTTTAGATAAGGCCCCTGTCACCACAACCTCAAATTTCTAATCTTTACTATTTAGAAACTATATCTTTACTTTGCTTATCATTCGTAATTCAAAGAACATTTGTGACCGTACGCGAAGAAGGAGACCTAATGCGGAAAAAATCAATTTTTATTTTTTTACGCCATTCGATAGTTTTCTAGTTACTCTTTCATTTCCAATGATCAGAAATTTTTTAAGTTAATTACTTTTCTTATTATTAAGCTACAAACATAGGCATGATAAGCGTACGCGGAGACCGAACGAGAGGCCTACGAAAGCCAGCCCCACCACTTACCACTGCAACTGTACGCGACGTGTCCGTAAGCTAGACTGGCTCGTGCCTAAAAGTATAGTGGTAAGAGGAGGGGGTGCTTTAAGTAGAAGCATCCCCACTACGCAAATGCTGGCTTGATCGATCGCCCGTCCTGTACAAGTCAGCTTTGGCGCTTTAGGTTTTTGTTTATAAAGGTTAATTCTATGAAATTACATTGAATTTTACTTTTATTGTTTATTAATAATTGCCGATACGATTATATGTGTAGTTAACAAAACGATGAAATGAGATATCTTAAGTACACTTTTCTCATGGAACTGCATTTAAGCTGAAAATAAATAATATTTTCACATCACAAGATGAAAGATAATCAAAATTCGGCCAAGAATGATTTATTTTATAATAAATTTTTTCTATTTTATATGAATATAATATATTGCGTCGGTTGAATATAAAATTTGAGGTTAGAAAGACAGGGGACTCATCCTGCATGTAGTACATATTCTTAATGCTAGGAAAGCAGTGTTATTTATAATAAAGAACTAGAAAACAATACTGACTTGGTTGATGTAACTAAACGGGGCTGTTGCAAGTAAGGTTCGTAAAGCAACAAGAGTATTAGCCTGTGAAACTAATTCTGAATATTCTAGCGTTTCTAAAATCCAGCGCTTACAAGCCATTAGTGTTCGACCCTGGAAGTTCGCGCCAATTTTCATTAAAGATGTCAAGAATTCTGAAGTTGATTCAACTAATGCGGTTTCAGTTGGCTGTATCGATGTACACAACTGATTCACCAGCAACATTACAGCCTGTAACAGAAATATGACAAAGTTTTACGTAAGTTTCTGCTGTTAGATCAGAAAAATTGTCGGTAAGTACGATGCTACCGCATCGCAATTCATTATTCACGCATGTATTTATTTGTATTTGTATTTACTAAAGAAAAGTCTCTAGGGCTAAATAGCCTTCTAAGGAACAGGATTATCGCAATTTTCTATTGCGATCTTCATTTATTTCTTTATCTCAATTTTCGTTAGACAATGTGACATCTAATTTTGCGAAATTCGTTTTTTTTCTCGTTAGCAATAGTCGTAGAAGGAAATTAGTAAGTGATGTAGTTGAAGCAAATGCCTTTTCTCACTGCCTTAAAATAAGAATAGCTGTAGATGATATTTTATGTAATAAATGTACATAATCACATTTCAATGAGAAAATCTTTATACTACCGTTTAAAAGTGCATTCCAACACTGCAAGTCTCAGCGCAAAAAATGAGTATTAAAGAAAATCTTTCTCTGAATAGAAGAAAGTTCCTCTTTGTAAGCCCTTCATTATTTGTACCACTGATGGATACGTAGTGGACATACTTGGGCCATATCCTACAAACCAAAATGATGCGGATATCACGAAAACCATAATTGAAGATGTAAATAGTTTATGCAAGTTTTTGAGGAGGAATGATGTCTTTGCTCTTGATCGAGGTTTTCTTCACGTATTTAACCCTTTCAGGGGCACATTTTTCTGTTAAACTAATTCTTGCTATTAATGGTAACTTTAAAGGTTTTCGGGGTCGCTGATCACGATTCTGGCATGAGAATTTCAAGATTCAAAATAGCGTATCCAATATGGCGACTATGTGACTCTAATGTTGAATTTTTCGAACAATTGGCACATAACTTGCTGTATGAATTTTGCAATTCTGACATCAGATTTGTAATCAGCGACCTCAAAAACCCCTATACGCTAGCTGTCATAGCAATTGCAAAAAAATGGGAATTGGCGCTAATGCAACCGTCATTTTGAATCCGCCATTTTGAACTTGACAATTTGGACATCATATTCTTAATCAGTGGCCAGAAAAACATTTTTTTTACGATTTAATAATCGATCACAAATACGGTACATTACATGCACTTATGCCGAAAATTCGTAAAAACTCGTAATTTTTTATGAATTCAAAAAATGAAACAAAAAAAACTTGTGTGCCGAAAATTCTGCAAAAAATATATGTTACAGTTCTACGTGTTATCTCACTG
>CAKNWT010089900.1:0-10016 GCA_932066315.1 Andricus coriarius | reverse complement strand
AATATTTCGTATTTAGAATACTACTTTGTCGTCTTCGTGTTTTAGATACTCATATGATAATATTAAACTTCGGTACTGTCATACGAATAAGTGTAATAAAACCTCGGTTTTCCCTACTTTGGTAATATATTATACTAAATTCTAATTTAGTTTTTTATTTATTCAAACAAAAGGTCTCTCAATGTGGTAAATACTTAATAAATAAAGATTTTTAATTGGATGGTAATGTTTTTTACATATACAGTTAGAATAATAATTTAAGATAAAGTAAAATAGTCATGAACGCAAATGTTTTTAACTTATTATTTTACATTTCGTTTGCACCATTATTATTATTACTGTATATGTTAAAATCATTAATGTGCATGAAAAATTCTGTATTTATTTATAACTTACAATTGCTTCCATTTTTCATTTCAAATAAAATGTGCTTGTCAGAAACGAATTCTCTTTACGTATACATAATTTAAGAGAAAGAGCATACGACAATAACCTGTCGAGGGCCAGCAGAGGGAATGCCTAGATTTTTCTAGCTAGAAAATCTGGCTGCGGCCTCTTGAGAGCCAATATTTAGTTTAGGCATAAAGAGGCAGTTTCTACTCGGGATATCTTGAAATATGTTGTATATTGTATAAAATTCAATGTTTTAAATTTGAATTATTATTTCAAAATTAGGTCCTATCAAAATGGATGATAAAAAATACTGGAATTATACAAACTGGTAGTGAAATTGTTGATGGAGTCATCACAGTCTTATTGAGTACAACTATTTTGGTCGGTGGAATTATTGGTTGCTTTCTAGATAACACAATACCAGGTATGTCGAATATTTATAATATTCTACCATAATTGTATAATGCGCATATTTATTATATTTAAAATATGTATGTATTTCTATTACAGGTACTCCAGAAGAAAGAGGTTTAATTGCTTGGGCTAATGAAATGGAGTTGAACTTCGATGTATCTGAAGATGATAAGACTGAAGGTGATTATGTTCCAAATACGTTCGATTTTCCAATTGGAATGAAACTCCTCAGAAGGTCCGCATTTAATCATCAGAAATGATTTAGAACACTCTATGATTATAATAATTATAATAATATTTCTTTAATTTATTATTCATTGCAGTTGGAAATGGACATCTTACTTGCCTTTTTCACCGACTTATAGGCCAAAACCGTATTCGTGCTGCAGGCGCTCCAAATAAAATTAATGCAAATAGTATTGATTATAACTAATTCTGCTCTTATTTTCTGTATAATTCATAATATCTCGCACAATACCATACGTATACAATTTGCTAAAGTTTGAGTATGTGTTAACAAAGTCTGTTTTGTGAATATGTAATTATACTCAAAAATTTAATGAATTGATGATTTTGCGTGATAACATTTTTAAATAAATTTGACTTTGGAGATATAGGACTAATATTCACTGACGACAATGTTAAAATAAGGATCAGTTGTAATGTTTTAGTTTCTAAGATATTCGCGTTTGCTTTATTGGCTGAGGATAATCACTGTGAGGATAATCATTGTGCGTAGGCAGAGCAGAATTTAGAGTTCAGGTCGGTGGCCTCCTTAGGTCACCCTCAAATATATCGCCCTTTTTCAATTTTCATTACTAGTTTTTTCGATTCCAGAATTGACAAACAAAGAAAACTATACAAGTGAAAACGGGCGTGTCCTCTACAAGACCGTAGAGGGTGGCGGGATGAATACCCGGGGCCCTCCAGAGGGCCCGCGGTCCTAAAATTTGAATATCTTTATTTTCGAACTCCAGCAATTCAGATATTTTAGTTAGACTTAATGAGTTTTTGCTTGTTTAAGTTCTAAATGATATCAAGATCCACCAAAAATTAATTGGATAAATTCGGTTAAGAACTTTTCGTCTTTTACATCTCGCAGGTTACGTTTTCCTCGAAAATTTGCGATGTTACTATTGAGTATGGACATGACCTTGATATTTGCCGGATATGACAGGCAGCGCCCGCGACGGCCAAAGCCTAAAATCCCCGAGGGATAGAAATTTGAAATTTACATAAGATAGCATGTGTGCATTGTTTTAAGATATAATAAATGCACAAATGATTGCTTCAAGAACGTATATAACAGTTTTCAAAACGAAGCAAAATCATAGAGGAAACTTTCCTTCAAAAAGATTTCGTGAAAAATTTGTCTTTTCATTCTAGCTAAACCCATTCTAGTTTAATTGTTGGTTATAAACATAACCTTAAAAATTACCGGTCGAATGTCAAGAAGCGGATTGATGATGAATATTTTAATTAAAACAGGATTTCAAGCTATAAGTAATTCAATCGATTTTCACCCTGAAACACTGAAAGTGGGAAAAAGTTTAGCAGTCATTCATGTGGTAAGGGTGCATGAGTTGAAAGTGAATTGAATAAGCAAAATTCAGTGCAGTGTCGCTCCTGCCATAACCAAGAAACCTAAGAAAAAAGTTTTTTCACATAACATATTGAATTGTTAAAAAAAAGCTTCACTTAAAACTCAAGACAACTAATAAAATACTCAATGTCATTTAAATTAAAATAAAATATACTCCATAAATATTCTGAGATAATTAAATTTTCTAACCTCAAAATCTGACAACTAGCATTAATTTTACAAAAATAATAGATCGTATAAATATGTGTATATCATTAAGCTATTTCCCTTTCGGCGAGCCTCTAGGGGTAAGCGTGACACTACCCGATTCGGGTAGTGTGTTTTTTTAGGTGGATTTTTGTAGTAAATGGGCTCACCACACCCACGACCGCCAACAGCAACGCAGTAGTATCAGACGGTCACCCATCCAAGTACTAACCGCGCCCAACACTGCTTAACTTCAGTGATCTAACGGGAACTGGTGCTTCCAGCGTGGTATGGCCGTTGGCCAAAATAAATATGTGAATATATATAATATTAATTATCCAGTTAACACAATAATTTGTCCAGATACCTTTTTCTAAAAACAAGAATATTGAAGTACTCTATGTGATATTTGTAATCCGATGGATCTATACTGTCATAGACAGATGAATTCAAAACTCAACTGCGATCAAACCGTTCAATAAACTCGAGCAAAAGTTTTTTCCCCTGAATCGGCATTTCATCAGTTTTCCTACAGACACTCTCGTTATCTGACAGTGAAATTCTTATTTTCAGTATAAATTTATTTATTTTCAATCGCATGTAAACAAGTGGAATTCATCATTCAGGAATTGCCACTTTTGGACAGCAGATGGCACCAGGCTGTTTCCGCTGCCGAACTCAATACTTTCTATGATGTAATAAGTATGTATCGTCTTATAAACAGAAAAGAATATCGAACGACACCGAGGATCGTTCTTAGCCTACCCTGCTAGAAGTTAACGGATTTAAACCTTATCCGTTTTAATCCGTCATCTATTCATAAGTATCCGTTTGAATACTTTTTTATACTCTTCAATCCGTTTGTATCCGTTGGATATCCATCTATCCGTTTGAGTAATAATCTTATCCGGTGTAACTATCCATTTTAATCCTTCTGTATTCGTTTTTGTATATTACTATGCGTTTTTATACTCATACGTTTCAATCCTTCATTTTTTATCCGCGACTCAATCCTTATCTATCCGCGAATTACTTAGATTTGATCTCGTCACCTATGACGGATTAAAAATTCATCCGTTTCAATCAAGGCTTATCCTCCATGAATATTTTCTCCACAGAAAGAATTGGCTATCCGTTCTAAGCCAGAAAATGCGGGCGCAAAGGCGACCGCACATGCGGCCGCAAATTTTCAGTAGGGTGATCACACTATCGGTGATAACATTGACAGTGCACTGGAACTTGGATTGAATGAGTCCGGATTTACTGCTTCCGAGAATCGTTGCCGCAGCCGTTCCGGGCTGAGAGTGGAGCCCAAGCCCCAAGCGTGAAACACCAGCAGCGTAGCGAAAAAGGAGCAGTGCGCGGTAATATTATGTAATCCGATTGGAAATGGTTCACACCCCACTAAATGTTTACATGTGGACGGTCTGGATTTACCACTGAAGGTCACTAAAGCCATCCCTGAAACCGGTGGTAAATCCAAGTTCCAGTGTATTAATCTCTTTGGAAAGAGCTTCCAAGGATAATGCCAGTAATAATGCAACTGCACCTTCTTCTTCTCGACTCTTACCTTCATTATCACCATGAAATTTGCCTCAGTGTTTTCCAAAATATTGTATAGGTGGTGAGCTACCGACTTCTATGCCTTAGAAGAAGCTAAGGAATGGTGAGATTGTGCTGAGAAACTGGTTGGTGGGGAGCAGAGCGAAGGAAGCCCTTTATCGTTTACTGTGCAGAATTCACAGCAAACTTTCGCAAGCTCAGCCTAGGCATCACCTGAAGGATATTCCGCTGCATAAAAGTGAAAGAAGGTACACGACAAAAACCCTGAATATAAGAATATTGTCTAGCACAAAAATTGTTATATGCAGTGAAAAGCAGAATATAAGAAATTAAAAACAGAAACTTCGTTCAGTGACTTGTTGCTTAAGTCCATACACTACGAGCGAGAAGTGTGGAAAGAAATCCTAATGCAACTTCTTAATGTAACCTTGTTTCTTGCTAAAAGAAGTTTGGATTTCCGCGGAGACAGTAACAGAATTAAAAACCCTTCCAACAGTAACTTCCTTTGAATCCTTGAACTTTTAGAAAAATACGACCCGCTTCTTTAAGACCACCTATGAAAAGTTCGCCACTCTCAAGACACCAGAAACGTGTAAAGCTCTGGTGGAAGTTTCGAAATGAAATTGAGACCGTTTGAATCCAAACAACTCCGATTCATTCCGATCGATTACGAACGAATGTTAAATCTGTTTCCGACTGATTCCGACCTTCGGGTTGAAAGGCAAAACCAGTCTGAATGATTCCGTCCGATTACGATCAATTCTTTTTCAGTTGAACTGGTATCTCAGGTTCATTTCAAATGAGTCCGCGCAATTCTGAAAGAAATTTTCATTCCATCTGAACCCCCTGATTCCGAAATATCATTCCGAATGGCATTTAATGATTCCGTACTTCAATCAGAATGATTCCGCACCAGTCTGAATAAAATTTTCATTCCGCCTGAATCCGGCACAATACGCTACCCAGCTGAAAATTCCTGTCAAGGAACCTTGGAGGATCCTGCACATGTTCCTGTATAGGACACTTCACACGAATTTGTACAGGTAATCTTGGCGGTTCCTGTGCAGGAATTTGGCGAAGGAAACTGTACATGGTCCTGCAAAGGCACCTGTATACAAGGTAACCTTTGAATGATCCTGTACAGGTTCCTTCACAGAGTCAATTGAGGTGTGGGTTCATATACAGGAACATGTTCAGGATCCTGTATATGAACCTGCGTAGGAACTAATCCGCAAGGGTTCACTAGATGCTTGGCTGTTTCGATGGTGAGTTGGATCTTTAAGGGAATAAAAGGAAGGCAACTTTATAGCTTTAAGTGACCTGAGATTTCGCGATGGCTTTCTGCAAAGGACCTTATACGTGTTTCTGTACAGAATCCTTCCAAAGGTTTCTTTGATGTCTTTCTGTAAGGGATCTTATATACGTTTCTGTGCAGGAACCTGCGACTCGATTTTCTTTGCAATGGAACCTGTACAGGAAGCCGTATAGGATCTTTAAAAGGTTCCTTTGTCGGTGCAGGTTCCTTTGCATGATCATGTAAAGTTTCCTTCGCCCAATTCCTGCACAGGAACTGTCAAGATTACCTGTACAGGTTCGTGTGCAGTTTCCTGTACAGGAACATGTGCAGGATCCTCCGAGGTTCCTGTACAGAAATTTTCAGCTAGGTAGGTCATTGCAGATGATTCCGTTTGTTCCACTCACGGTCCGAATGATTCCGTAGCGAATATTTTTATTCCGCATGAATCCATCGCATGACGCGAGCTCATTCCGAATAATTCCGTGCCATTCCGCCTTCAGTCCGAATGATTCCGCACATATCAGAATGAAAATTCCATTCCGCCTGATTCCGTGAAAAGGCGGAAATTCATTCCAAATGATTCGGTGCCATTCATCACTCAGTTCGAATGATTCCGCATCGATCGGAATGAAATTCTCATTCCATTTGAATCCGCCAAATAACGCGAGCTCATTCCGCCCGATTCCACATCATTCCGAACTCAGTCCGAGTGATTCCACATTTATCAAAATAAAACGCCCATCCCGTCGGAATGCGTCTTATGATACGAATACATACCGAATGGTTACGAACCTGTCCGCCAACAGTCAAAATGATTCCGGTTCGATTCGAATACAATTGCCAAATTGCGTTTAAAACGTAAGTTAAAGAAAAAAAATGGAATGGCTCGAAATTATTCCGAATGACACGGAATGAATCGGAATGAGCTCCGAGAATTAATGAAATCCTTTAAATTTAGAGAAATTTATTGAAACGCCTTAAAATTCGTTAAAATCTGTGGAATTGTCAAGAATCCCTAGAAATTAAATGAAATTCCATTTATTTTCCAAAGTTTGGAAACTCTTTGAAATCACTTTGAAATAATATTTTTTTGTAAAGGAGGATTAAAAGGTATTATCAAAGATTGCATTGGATAGCAAAGGATTGCATATGATTGAAGAAAGTGTACACCAGATTACAGGACACGGCGTGCCTGAACGGGAGTTGAATACAATTTTCATGAACGTCTCAGATCTTTGCAAGATCTTTAAGTAGAACATAAATAGGGATGTGTTGGACAAAAATGGAAATATTTCGTGGAACTCTGTCAAAATAAAACTGGTTTAAAGGTTTTTTATACCTTTTTTCACTAATTTCGTACCTAAAGCGGCTTTCAAATATTGTTTTCAAAGTTACGCATCAGCGAATCTCTACATTAATTTTTTGGGTCAAAGAACTTTATTTAAACAAAATTTTTCCGCTTATCCGTTGTCACTATTTTATTTTCAGACAGATACATAATTTTTTTAAGGTCAAAAAATGGTCTGGTTTCACGCAATTTTCAAAAAATTCTCACCATTTTTTAAAACGAGCTCATGAAACCAGTTAAGCGGAAAAACTTTGTTTCAATCAAGTACCTTAAGTGAAAAAAAAGTTCATTGACTGCACATTTATTTCTCATTCAAATTTAATTGATACAGTCGCTACACGAGAATGTCGTTTTTACCTGCCTTCTTTTCGGACTCTTTTTGAACGACTGCAGCTTAATTTTCGTATTTTTTTCGCTTAATTTTTATGAATTGAAAGTTTCTCCGTCATCACTTTTCTTAAATTTCAATGTCATTGAATTTTATTTGATGTTTATAAATTAGCCTTTATATTGCAGTAAAAAATAAGAATAACTCGAATAAAGCTGTGAACTTATGGATTTATTTAAATAAGATTCATATCATCAAAACATTTTGTACACTAATTTGAGAAATGAATTCTTGAGCACTGAAACTTAATTGAAGTTTTCAAGTGTATTTGTATATTTTAAAAGAGAAAAAACTTAGATATATGAAAAGAGTTGTATTCACAAACAGCTCGCAATAATTGTTCATCATAATTGGAATTCGCTCTTCCAACTTCATACTTCTCCCACGTGATTTTAAAGGCATGATGAAGGGATTCCATTGCTTGTTCATTATAGAATCCGAAATAAATATTATCATCAGACAAATTGTGGATAAAAATAATTTACGAACTCAACCAGGTAAGCATATCATTGGTTTTTGATTATTTATGTTTATCCTTTTTTTATTTTTATTTTTTGGATCAGGAGAGATGATTTCCATTATCACTAAATACAAGAATTTTCAATGTTTTCAAATCGAAAAATTCTTACGAGAAAGAGTACAAACAAACAAAAAGTAAAAACGATATTTTCGTATAGCGACTGTATTAATTAAATTTGAATTAGAAATAAATGTGCACTGAATGGACGTGTTTTTTTTTAGCTAAAAGTAGTTGATTCAAACACAATTTTTCCGCTTATCTGGTTTCGTTAGTTCGTTTTAAAACATTGTAAGAATTTTTTGAAAATTGCGTGAAACCAGACCATTTTTTTACCTTAAAAAAATTATGTGGCTGTCTAAAAATAAAATAGCGACTCCGGGTAGGCGGGAAAATTTTGTTTAAATAAAACGCTTTGACCCAAAAAATTAATGTAGATATTCGCTGATACATAACTTTGAAAAAGTATTTGAAAGACGCTTTAGCTACGAAATTAGTGAAAAAAGGTATAAAAAACCTTTAAACCAGTTTTATTTTGACAGAGTTCCACGAAATATTTCCATTTTTGTCCAAAACATCCCTATTTATGTTCTACTCAAAGATCCTGCAAAGATCTGAGGCGTTCATTGAAATTTTATTCAACTCCCGTTCAGGCACGCCGTGAGGAGTAATCAACCCCTCGATCTACCCCATTTTATTTTTTTTAGTTTTGTTTTCTTTTTTGTCTCAAGCGTTGAAAATTTGTAATTGAAGCCTCATTGCAAAAAGAACATTGCATGAACACAAGTTTGGTGTTCATGGATACATGAACTCCAAACTTATGGCGAGTTCTACAGTTATTATTTATTTTAAAACTATTTTTCTTTCCCGCGGTAGCGTTTCAATCACTAAATTATGAAATAGTCGAAACACATTCAAAAACTGAAATGGGCAAATTTTCTAAAGTTAATATGTTTAATATTGCTGGATCTGGACGTTTTACTACTTGCACTTCTGCTTTCTTTGTGAAAACTTAAGGTTTTCCAGCTTCTTTAGTGCTTTCTTTCTTTTCAGCTCTACATTCTGGTAAAGTGATTTTTCCTTTTTTATGCCCTTTAAAAGTTTTAATTTAGGTGAGATTTAGAAATGTACATTTTGAAAGTTGAGGTTAATGTGATGAATTAAATAACTGCGACTATTTTGACATTTCTTTACGAATTTGATTTTCAGTTTTCTTGGCATTTTGGCGATTGCAGCGCATTCGCAAAGTAGAAAAACAGTTTATATTTTATACGTAAGATTGATTATATCGTTCTTCAGGGGTGCATTTAACCTTGAATCGAAATTACAATTGTAATTTTAAGAGACAGAAAAAAACACAAAGCTCCAAAGAGTGCTCAATATACGTGATATTGTGTAGCTTGTAAGAAAAGGAAATATATAGTTTTACTTCCAGAAGGCCACAGGCCAGAGTATTATAGTTTTGTTTATGTTTCTTCATGTGATTCTTTATGTTTCAATATGACAAACAAATTATTGTCTTGTCGAAAAAAGGGGACTGTATTTGTACTTACTAAGTAAAATATGTTAACATGAAAATTCACATAAGTTTTTTTGCAGTTATGTACCTAAGAATTTTATCTTTTACTTAGTTGACTTCTTTTATATTCGTATAATTTTCGAAGACCATGACGTCCATCGCCTACTCAGTATTTATAAATGAAACGAATTCACCACGAAAGTCTATCGGAAGCGGTTCGGAATTCCAAATCGACATCACGAATCAAATTGAAACCATTCCATTGTCAATCTGGAATATCGCATTGAGCCGAATAGATCACAACCGTCTAACAATCAGTTCGGCATTCCAAACTGAAAGCATTGTAGTGTCTACTTGGAATTCCGAACTGAGCCTAATAGATCACAAGCACTTATTAGCCAGTTCGGTATTCCAAATTGAAACCATTCCAGAGCATATTTGCAATCCCGAACAGAGTTGAATAGATCGCGACCGCTTGATAACCAATGTTACTTGAAGTTCCAAACTGAGCCGAATAGATCACGACCACCTGACAAATCAGTTCGGTATTCCAAACTAACACCATTGCAGTATCTACATGGAATTCCGAACTGAGCCGAATAGATATAAAAAAAAATCAATGAGTTTCAGTTCGATGGAACCGTGAAAATAACAGAACTGAACCGGATTGATTTGTTTCAATCTGGTTCAAATGGTCCTTTTAAGGGCATGCTCTACGGTGACCACGTGACCAAACCAGTCGTCGGTTATGAAATGTTTTTTTGGTGTTCACCATGTCCAAACGCAAT
>CAKNWT010089843.1:0-10425 GCA_932066315.1 Andricus coriarius | reverse complement strand
TTTTAATGTAAACACGGGCGAACGGTACAAGCGGGGATTGTCGGGAGATTGCATAACGTTCAGGGGCACTTTCAACCGGCCGAGCGCAGATCCCATTCTTCTATTCGGCCCTTCAATTGTAATATCTTGAATGCGTTATATTTTTACCTAACAAATGAGAACTGTCAGTTATATTAGAGAATTCGTTAAATTATTGATTGCGATTCTGTCCAACACGTACAGTAAAATATTGTCCCAAACGTATCGTTTTTACTTTCTTAGATATTAATCATTCTAAAGCTTTATAGAAATCGTTTTTATATAAAAAAAGTATAGCAGGAGTTTCATAAATAATTAAACTATATTATGAAACTCAAATTCATGTGATATAAAAGTGTAAAAAGGAGAAAACACTGAAATGTCGAAGACCCAAATTTTTACTTTCAGACTTGCAAAACTTTTTTTATGATTTTTAAGTAATTAAAAATTCTTATCAGGTTGAAACTTTGTACAAAGTTCACTACTATTTGCTATGTTAAAGTGTTATTTTTTGTTATCAGTGATACAAAACTAGGAAAAAAAGAAAAATCGGGTTTTTAGTCTATTATGCTGGAAGCTTTTCTTCCAGTCCGATTTTCTTCTGGGATGGCTAAAAAGTTGAAGCTGTTGACATGTGGATGTTTAATAAAAATAAAAATTTGCTTCATTATATTCTTCGTTATTGAAAAATAATTGTTGAAAAATAAGAAAAATGAGAAAATTTTGTTTTTTAAACCATTATTCTGCAAGCTACTTTCTTAGTCCGTTTTTGGGGGGATGGCTCAAATTGAAGCTCTTAGCATAAAGAATTGCGATAAAAAATACAATTTTCTAGGTTGTAATGTTTCTCTTTGGTGTCAGTGGTTAAAAACTAGAAAAAATTATGGCCGTTATATATATATTAAATTGTAATATGAGGCCCCTGTATAAAGTCCCAAAGTGGCTGCTACTCTCGATTTATATCTATAAATATATGTCATCACAAAGTGTAAGGTTGGGGTCGTTTTTGCGGTTTAACGTTTGACTATTTCAGAACATAGAATTCCATACTCTCCGATCTAGTGTATGGAGTGATCCATGCGCTCCATACATACTCAGCCGCCACGGCGCGGCGCACACTACTTTATTTTGCAAAATTTTCTTTCAAAAGCTTATATCTCTTGAACGAATTGACGAAAATAGATGTTCCTTAAACGAGGTAAAAGCTTATTAAATCCCCAATAAGGGAAAATTGTAGAGAAAAGTTTTCCCGACTTTACCAGCCTGGGCAATTCGGGAAAAGACCGCCATTTTTTGACATAATTTACGAAATTGTATTAAAAGTAGAAAAAAGTTTTCGTTTAGTGTAAGACACCATATTTGATAGGTTTTTCAATGCTGAATTCAAATCTGCCAAGAAAAATAGCGTGTCACATTTCCTTTCCCAGAAAAATCCGGTTGAAAATGGAAAATTCTATATGGAGAGATACAATTCGAAAACGTGATGGTATCTTGACGAAGTTTATTATCTTTAGGTTTTTAAGGTCGCTGAATCCACATCTGACGTCAGAATTTCAAATTAAAAAATGGTGGATCCAATATGGCGGAACAAAGATTGGGCAACTTTACAAAATTGTTCACATTTACGTTCTCGAGATCGCTAAATGCAAGTCTGACATCAGAATTTTTTAAAATTAAAAATGTCGGATCCTATATGGCGGAACAAAAATGGGAAAAAGTTGGGCAACCTTACAAAGTTGTCCATATTTACGTTTTCGAGGTCACTGAACTCAAATCGGACGCTAGAATTTTAAAATAAAAAAGGGTAACTTGATATAAATTTGACCTCACAATTGAAAATGGTTGATCCCATAGGATGATACAAAAACTCGAATTAACCCTGAAAAATGTTGTAGCACATTTTCCTTTGTAGAGAAGAAAATTACAGCGCGAAAATGAATATATTTTTAAAAGTTTTAATAATTTTGCATGAATAAAATTGTAGTTACAGAAACATTACATCAAATAGACATATGTTCTATTCTCAATTACTAATTTTCTCCAGTAATTATTTTTCATCACTGAGACTTATTTCTTCGAGTAAATTTTCATTACTCGTGGAAATCGCATTACTTTCGTTATTCTCTTCTTCTATATTTACACAGAAAACATAGTTTTTCGGAATGATCAAAACTTAATGTGCATAAAATGTCCATATAGTTTACTTTTGTATTTTTAAAATGGTTTGTATATAATATCTTAATTAAGGTACTTGAAAACACTTTTCATTTTGCAATACAAATGTGGAGTATAATTTATTTTTTGAAAATAATTTCTTTTATTCGTAAAAAAGTGATTAACGAAGTAAACCACGGCAAATAATAAAATTATAGTTGTAAAAATTCAGAAGGTTTCTTTTTGTTTCAAACATAATCCTGTTGCCACGAATATAATCTTTTGCCACAAACTTTACGAAATCGTGTAGTAAATGCATTCTTTTGAAATTCTAATATCGTATTTGGATTTAGTGACCTCGAAAAAGTAAATATGGACAATTTTGTAAAGTTGCCCAAATTTCACAAATTTTTTTTCCGCCATATTGGATCCGCAATTTTTAATTTTGAAATTCTGGTGTCAGATTTGGATTTAACGACTTCCGAAACGTAAATATGGACAATTTTGTAAAGTTGCACAATTTTTTCCAATTTTTGTTCCGCCATATTGGATCCGACATTTTTATTTTTAAATTCTGACGTCCTGTTTGGATTCAGCGACCTTAAAACCTACAGATAATTAAGTTCGTCAAGTTACCATTATGTTTCAGATTTGTGTCTCTTCATATTAGATTTTCCGTTTTTACCCCGATTTTTCTCGGAAAGGAAATGTGCTACGCTATTTTTTCTGGCAGATTTGAATTCAGCATTGAAAAATCTATCAAAATAAGGTGTCTTACACTAAAAGAAAACTTTTTTCTATAATTTTTCCTGATTGGGCATTTAATAAGCTATTACCTCGTTCAAAGAACATCCATTTTGGTCAATACGTTCTAGAGATATTAGGTTTTGAAAGTAAATTTTGCAAAATAGCCCAGTATGCGGTGTCCCAACTATTCAATGATATCACAACTTTAATGCTCAATTAAATTTTCGCAGATAACTTTTTATCAATACTATATTCCCAATGAGAGATTGAACTAAATTCAGAAATGTTTTTTTATTTTGTCGATTTTTTTTATTTCAACTTAAATTATGTTACAAAGTAGATCGAATAGAAGAATGATAAGGATAAATAAAAGAACTTTGAAAATAAAATATTATAGTGTTGTCAAAAACTTCAGTTTTATTACAAAATTAATAGAATTGAAACTATGTAGTTATTAATATCGTTATTTATACACAAATTTCCCACAGATCTGCAATCATGCCGTTACAACAACATTATTTATTTTAATTTTCTGCAAAATAATCTATTCTTTAGTTAGATTAACGTAAAAATAGGGATTATATAATAAAATTTGAATAAGTACAATTCGTGATCAGATTAATTCTGTGGTGGAAAGGCATAAACTCTTAACTGAATTTTTAAAGAAAGTTCAGATAAAATCAGTACACGGCACAAGGTAGTGCTCTTAATTTAATAACTTATGAGATTTAATTTTAGTAAATAATTATGTGTCTATACACTGTTAAAAATGTTTGGAATTCTCCAACAGGTCTACAATACAAGCGTAAGGTAAAATTGCAAACACGGTATTGGAATAACGACATTGCAATACATGTATTGTTAGTATTGTAAATCGTGAAATCGCCGTCGGGCATTCCAATACATGTATTGTAGCGTTTATGAGTCGAAAATTGTGCACAAGGAATTCACGGAATTAATGGAATTCGCTGAATTCACGAAATTGATGAAATTCACGGAATTAATGGAATTCAAGGAATTTACGGAATTCACGGAGCTTATGAAATTCAAGGAACTCACGGAATTTATGGAATTTAAGGTATTCACGAAATTTATGGAATTTACGGAATTCAGGGAATTCACGAAACTCAAGGAATTCGTGTTATTCACGAAATTCGCAGAATTCATGGAATTTAAGGTATTCACGAAACTTGTGGAATGAACGGGATTCAGGGAATTCACGGAATTTATAGAATTCACGGAATTCAAGGAGTTCACTGCAATCACTGTATTTGCGGAATTTACGGAATTCAAGAAATTCACGGAATGAATGGAATTCACGGCAGTAATGGGATTCACGGAAGCAATGGAATTCACGGAATTAATGGAATTCAAGGAATTCATGGAATTCATGGAATTTAAGGAATACATGGATTTTAAGGAATTAACGGAATTCATGGAACTTAACGAATTTCGTGAATTTCTTTAATTCCGTGAATTCCTGGAATTGCATGAACTCCTTGCATTCCATGAATTTCAAGAATTCCATGAATTTCAAGAATTCCATGAATTTCAAGAATTCCATGAATTCTATGAATTCTTTGAATTTGATGAATTCCTTGAATTCAGCGAATTCATTAAATTCCGCGCATTCCATGAATTCCGTGAATTCCTGGAACTCCGCGAATTCCTGGAATTCAATGAATTCCTTGCACTCCATGAATTCCTTGAATTGCATGAATTCCTTGAATTGCATTAATTCCTTGAATTGCATTAATTCCTTGAATTGCATGAATTTCATGAAATCCATGAATTCTTTGTATTTTATGAATTCCGTGAATCTCATGAACTCCGTGAATTCCATGAATTCCGTGACTTCCATGTACAGCATGAATTCCGTGCACTCCATGGATTCCGCGAATTTCATAAATTCCGCGAATTCCATGAATTCCGTGAAATCCTTGAATTCCGTGAATTCCTTTAATTTCGTGGATTCCTTTAATTCCGTGAATTTCTTGAATTCCTCGCATTCCATGAATTCCTTAAATTCTATTAATTCCTCGCATTCCATGAATTCCTTGAATTCTATTAATTCCTTGAATTTCATGAATTCTATTAATCCGTGAATTCCATGAATTCATTGTATTGCATGAATTCCATGAATTCCTTGAATTTCGAGAATTTCGTGAATTCTGTGGATTCCATGAATTCCGTGAATTCCATGAATCCGCGAATTCCTTGAATTCCGTGAATTCCTTTAGTTCCATGAATTGCTTGAATTCTATGAATACGCGCGCTATTGTATACTATATATTAGCAAAAGTTTTGGCTCCGTCGGAAATTTTTTTTTACGTGGAAAAAGTGTTCTGAGAAATGATTTACATTTTTTTTTAATTTTTCAGTTCAGCAGGTGTATCCAGCTGCAAATATGATACAAAAGTGTTACTGCTGGCTACTGGACTTGTATTGTAAAATTCCAATGCATGTGAGGTACCATATCAATACACAGAAAAAATTAGTTGCTGAAATTTTAAATGACTGAGTCAACCACTCTAGGTTAGGGCCAAACGTATGTTATAAGTTGAAAGTATCGTCATTAGAAACTTTGATTGATACATATTTAAAAAGTAGCTAGAATCGTAGAAAGTACAAAAGACTTTCAATGAAAATGGCAAGACCAGAGGAATAGAGTTGTTGAAACACACATACACTAATACTTCGAAGCCAGTCAATGAAACTTTCGATGACTCCTAACGAGTTTTTAGAAGAAAGTGTTGCCAAATTTAAAAAAATTATTTCGTGGTTTTATTTCATGATGTTATAGTTACCCACATAGACTTATGCTTGAGTTGTCGAAATATAGGTTCTCTGTTGATGCTCCATAGTGCTTAATAAATCCTAGTTTGGTTCTCTTTAGTCCTCGACATTCTCGTTAAGTTCTCTTAGGTCCTATTTAGTACTCTTTTGATCCTCTTTTAGACTCATTGAATTTTTGTGAAATTTTTTAAGTCCTCGCTTAAACCTCTATTTCTGTCTGTATTAGTCTCAGAATGTAAAATTAATTATGAAAATTAATAGTAATAATTATTCACGTTTTAAAAATATTTAATAATGACATGGAGACTGATTATCTACTTTCTAACCAATTATATAAAAGTAATTAATACTGGTAATTCTCTAATTTTATATTAATTATAATGCAATTTTAATGTGCAAAGATATTAATAAAACTAGAATACAGATATTAAAGTGCTAATATTTTTATCCAAGCTCTTTTTCGTTGATGGGTAATCCAATGTACACAGAATTAACTACGTTCATGTATATACAAAGAGACGTAAGATTTTGAATTGGAACAGCGATTGCACTTTCAATGACTTCATATTGTTGTAAAAATGGCAAACTATTATGTTGAAAATAGTCTCCTTGAGCTTGAAAAACTCTTCAGAACCAATCTGAGTCTTGTAGTGAAGCTTTCTAGTTGCTTGTTCTTTTCAAAACCGTTCAAACATCTAAAGCTGTGATGTTAGTCAGCTCCATTTCAGGGTTATTGCTAGCTCTTGACTTCTCTAGTTGGAACCACGCAGAGTTTAAATTGCTTCTGTTCGCTTTCCCACAAACACTTGACCAATAGTTAAGTCATTTCTTCCAATTGAGGCACGTTGGTGTCTTGCTGGTTGTTTTGTTTTACACACAGCTCACGGTAGAACCTTCTTTCATCTGCCTGAAAGGTTCGATTTTGTTGCTTTCTTGCACTACTTTTCTTGTACCGACGCAGTCTAGCAGTAAGAACATCAAGTCTCTGCCGTTGGGCGTCTATAATCTCATCCAATGTTGCTGGTGTTAATGTCTCGATGTAACGAGGGTGGATGATTTTAGTAATATGGTGTATCAGCTTTCTGGTTCTATTTACTTTTTTATATTGAGTAAGTCGACCTAATTTGCACCTTACTTTGCTGACATCCATATCCAAGCTGATCTTCCATGGTGGATCTCGCTCCCTTCCTGGAGCAAAGACTGCATTTGTAGGCCTAGTTCTGCGGCCCAACGTTCTAACGGTTGCCACAGCTGCACAATATACAAGAGTTTGCACCTCTAACGCAGTTTGTGTTGCGTTCAAATGTATAGGTAACACCTTGCTGTTCAGGTGTTCTATTAGTGCACGCAGGTCATTTGTGATGTTCATCTTGGGCAGATAATGCCTTTGTGTTGGTTCTACATGTCTGAACTCTAGTAAAGCATGACCATAATTCCTTTGAAGGTGCTGTAGGTTTTCTGGAATTTCGCTGTTCAGATCATCGTTATTAATGTCCGGATGTAGTTCTAGTGGATCCGGTACTTGATGTTCATTATCCCTAGCACCTCTGCCTTCAGCTTTAATCAGGTCTCCATTGTCCACTTCTTCCAAGGGAAGTTCATCAATAGGAAGCTGCTGTTCCACTTCCATTTCGATGGCGGCTATTTCAACAGCCGAAAGCAATCCATTTACAGATATTGAGCGTTTTTGATCTGCTAGATTCTGCTCTTTTATTCTTGTGGC
This sequence comes from Andricus coriarius, assembly GCA_932066315.1. NCBI lineage: Eukaryota > Metazoa > Arthropoda > Insecta > Hymenoptera > Cynipidae > Andricus > Andricus coriarius. Next base: position 2,987 of record CAKNWT010089843.1, on the reverse strand, counting down.
TCGTTCTGGGTACTTGAATAAGAAGAATCGATGATGTTCTCTTCTTACACTTTGCCCGCTTTTCTTTGCCAAAAAATAAAAGCGCATTACATCTCTGTTCACATGGTATGCCCACTTTAATCGCCTTCTTGGTTGTTGAACCTCTGCTTCTGGCTCTGGTTGTATTGGGCCATCTACCTCTGGAGGATGTGGTGGCGCTGGATCATCAACAGGTTGAGGAAGAACATCAATCGTCGCTGCTTGTTCGTGTTGCGCGGCTTCCTCTAACTGATGTTCATTGCCGTCGTTTTTCCACGCCAAATTAACCTGTTCCTTAATCTCCATTGCTCGATCTTCTGAGATGTGTAGATTAGTCCTGATGTCCTGCACCTTAGCGATAAGATCTCTTAGAGCGACTTTCTCTATTTGTGGATACTTTGCAGCAAATTTCGTTCTAAATTTGTATCCTTTTTCGCGTGGTGTTTCAAACTTCGCATTTTCATAATAGAGACGCACCAATTCTTCATTCATTGTGGTATCCCACTTGATGCTCTCCCACGGTATTTCTGTAGAGGTGGTTGGCTGCAAATAGCTAACGCTAGCTAAAGCATCCTCACCAAGCACAGTTGGTGTTCCACTGCTTACCGTTTGTCGCAGATGTTCTTGCTGGTCAGCTGTTTGATTGGTGAGATCTGCCTGACCATCTCGCAGCTCACCATCACCACCGTCCCGCATGCTGTGGCCCTCAGCGGTGGCTCCAAGGGCGCCCCGACGATCCTCGGGAAGCGACAAGCGTTTCAAAATTTTCAAAAGACTCCATAAAATTGATGGGTTTTGGTGTTCCTCTTAGTCACTTTCCTCTTCGTTCTCTGTCTGTCTGGCATGGGAAACCCTGTTAGTAGCGATGCTACAGCCAACATAGCCGTCAAATTCATGAGAGGAAAGACCAAGCCCTACCGCGACGACAACGCGAGAACACCTTCGGTAGGGCTTTAATGTTATTATTTCAAACTTGTTCTCGGGTTAAGAAGAACCCGGTTTTCCATCATAGCCACGGACTAAGTCAAGTGACTGATGAGATGATGATATAATTATTTTATTTAATACGATGGATGAACCCATTTGCGATGATCTTGTAGGTACAAAATTAGGAGCATGATGTAGTTTGCAGTTCGTCTTTTACCACTGTTATGCTTACACAGCGGCCGTGAATGTTGGAGTTGACGACAGTCGCCTCTGGATGCTTTCTTAGAGCTAACATATATCACTTGATAGGTTTTCAGTCGCTTGCTTCCTGATGGTCCAGAAAGTTTCTTACAATGCGACATGTGTTTAATAAAACTGCCTTCTGAGCTGCTGCCAGTACCCTACTGACTCCTAAAAGTTCAAGATGTTCAGTGCATCTGGCGTGCACATTGCCTGTAGCCGATATCACAATAGGATTAATAGAAGAATGATGAATGAAGAATGATGTTTCACATTCCTCCATATTGTCTTTATTTCATGTCTTAGCTCGCTATACTTGTGGATCTTGGTTGTGTAGGTTGCCTGCATGTTTCGGTTAAGTGGACAAGCAATGTCGATGATGTATACTTTTCCACCTTTTTTTCTCGCATGACGATGTCCGGCCGATTGGCTCTGATGTAATGATCCGTCTGGATAGTAACATCCCAATATAAGACGTAATATTCGTTTTCTAAAACGGGCATTTGGGATGTATGTATAGAAAGGCATCCATTCTGTTAAGAGTCCTAGGTTTAGGGCAAGCTCTTGATGTATAATTCCCGCCATATCATTATGCCTGTGCGTATATTGTCTTTGAGCCGTTACGCGACAACCATCAATAATATGCTTGATGGATTCGTTGGTATCTCCACATAATCGGCACCGGTCAACCACGTCTTGATGTAGCACGTGTTTTCGATCATTTCTGGTACTGACAACCCTGTCCTGTATCGCAATAACGAATCCTTCCATTTCTGGATACAGAACGCCCTTTCTCAGCCAAATATTGGATGCCTCACTATCCACTTCATGTTGGTCTAACGTTTTGGGGTGCTCGCCGTGGATGGCTTTCTGTCTCCACTGCGTTTCTAATTCCTCTATGGTTTCTGCCCTGGTACTCAAGGTCTCCTCTGAGGACAAATTCAAGGGCGTGTAGTCAAGATCAGCTTTACATATGGGGTTGTAAAGCGTCACATCTCGCTTGCTGTTAAAATAGGCTCGCAACTGTGTAACTTGTGATTAACACAGTTTCCTGACATCTACAATGCCCCTACCCCCTCTATCTCGTGGTAGAACTACCCTTTCAATCGCCGAATTAATGTGGTGCATTCGGTGCTTCGTCATTTCTACGCGGATGATTCTGTTTAATCGTTCAAGGTCGGTGTTCGACCTTTAATGTTATTATTAATGTTATATTATTTAATGTTATTATTATTTAAATCCGCGTAAATTTGAACATTGCCGGTTACTGCGACTTTATTCAGACTTACATACACCACTTCACATATATGAACGTCACTACGTGTTAACACAAGCGTCCAATGTGGCTGACATTGTGCATATATATACATAGATAATGTAGCCGATAGTCAACGAATTCTTCGACAACTCGTAAATCAGTTATTCGTTTCTGTGCTGGGAGTTATTGTATTTAAAACCTTTTGGAATCTGGAGGACTTTTTATAAAATATTGAATGCTGGTCTAGAACTTTGTCAAAATCTTCTGAATACAAATTCGAGAACTGATGTTCCCAGATTGTATTCCAATAATCCTATGACTTTTTTCACTTTTTCGATAAAGTCTGCGGTTCTTTAATAAGAATTAAATGAGATTCTAAAAAAAAGTGTCCTATCCTAGAATGGGTGACTAGTCAAGTAAAGTTTCGACAACTTCTTTTTTCCGTGTACCAGCATTCGGAAACTACAAAATTATGTATTGTAGCGTTACTTTACGTTTCGGAAATAAACTTCCAATACATTTATTGGAAGTTTCCAACAGAAAT
>CAKNWT010089839.1:0-10516 GCA_932066315.1 Andricus coriarius | reverse complement strand
TATGCAAAGAAGAATTCTTTAATTATCATAAACAAACAAAAATTTAAGTACTTTGTTAAAAAATTATAACCTAAAGTTTTGGAAGAGTCGAGATGGGTCAGAAAAAAACTGTTCATTTTATCTGACCCACCTCACTCTACGCTCTAGGCTTCTCCCAGCGTTAGATAGAACGTTATGTAGTCAATTACACGCTAAAAACAGGACGCGTACTGCCTTGCCCAGCCTACCTTTGTGCTGAGTTGATGCATTCGTCTTCTGGTCTTATGATCAGTCTTTGGTTTTGTTTTGCGGTTTGCGTCCGCCAAAGCTCTCGCTACATTGTACATACTACAATTGACAGTCCAAAGGTCAGATTCTTCAGAAGAATCTCCTCGAAGCTCGTCGTCCAGTTCAGCAAGATCTTTGGGCTTGCGAGAAACCTGGATGTTGATCTTTCTCCGCGTCCTGCAGCATCGCACATCCTCTCTTGGATGCCTGCCCTCGGTTGAACATAGTGTTGCCCCTCTTTCTCTGTTGCTGGCTTGTTCTGGCTGCAGTAGAGTAGGCGATCCGCTTACATAACACCTTTTCCGGAGTTCCTCGGCACGGTTTCGCAGACGTTTATGCGAAAAGTGAGAGAGCTCTAGGTGTTTCTCGCACCACTGAGCATACAGTCGCGCCATGTAACCTTCCATGTAAGGGGTCATACTGGTATCATAGCACTCCATCAGGGCGTCCCTGAGTCGATCGGTCCACTCAACAGTATTTAGATTTTGCCGGTCCATCGCATTGACCCTGTCTTGATTAGCTCCCCCAACACTAGCGTAGTTGGCATTGTTGTGCGACCCATTGTCGGGAACCCTGCGCGTTCGATTGATCTGAATCTGAATATACATATATAATGCTAAAGCATTGCAAAAAATTGGTTTCTTTTAATTTATCATAGAAATTATAATAGTATTTTAACAGTAATTCGCTGTATTGTGAGTAAAAAGTCATTACTTCAAGTTCTTTTTCGAAACTATTATAATAGGGGAAAACGTTTTTTTGTGGTCGATGCTTTTTATTATTACCTTTTTTTTATCAAATTCTCTTTTGATGGGCATTGCTTTACATTTTTATAAATAGAAAATAACTTTTTGCACGTTCTCTCTAGAACTATGAACTTTTAAAACTTCATTATTAAGAAAAAATTTATCCTTTTTTGCGGCCAACATTTTTTATTGGTACCTTTTTTTGTGTAAGACCTTTTTTGCCGACAACGGTATTTTACTTATTTGTGAAAAAGGCGGGTTTTAAAATTTTCGCTGAAACTATGAACTTTAGCGACTATATTGCGAGGAAGAATTTTTTTATAATTTTCTGTAGACATATTTTCTTGTTCTCACTTTTATGTCCTTAAACTCTTTTTATCGCAAAAAGTGTAAGAACAAAAAAATCTTGGAAGCAACAAATCTTTTTGCTCTAATAATATAGTCGATAAAAGTTCGTATCATTAAAAAAAATAAAAAGTCTTTTTAGAATAAAGTTAAATACTGTCCACAAAAAGGCTTGACTGCACACGGGAAATAAACTTATCTGTAATTTATAAGTATTTATTTATTGTACACCGTACAATAAAAAAAGACCATACGTTTAAGTTTGTAGGAAGAGGGCCGTTAACTACAATTTTTATGTAAACCAGACTTTAAACCTTATAAAGTCTTCAAAGAATTGGATAGAAGTCAAAAGCATTCTAAAACTAAAACGTGAGATTTCAAAAAAATTCAAGGAATTCAAGATTAATTAAACACAGTTCAAAAGTATTCAAGGTGAATGAAGGAGAGTTCGAAGTCAGTTCAAGAGAATTCAAATGATTATAGGATGAATCCAAGTGACCATACCTATAAGGCAGTCCTCATTCATATTGAAGTAAATCGACATTATGAATATTGGGTAGAACCTTAAGTGCAACGAAATAGGATATGTTCAAAAACTGTGCGATTAATTTTATTTCAGGAAGCGATAAGTTAGATGCTCGTTTTTTGAAATTTAAGTGGGCTCGCTATCGTAAAATTTACGACAAATGGGCAAAATCTCCCCCCCCCTACACTTATCGCTTATTATTAAGCGCTGAGATCCCACCTATTCCAAGATCAGTCTCTCTCTAACTTGGGTACGGCGCTCTAGCCTATTTTATGTCGCACCAATCGGGTGGGCGGGGCAGGGGAGCAGTGAGTCTCAGGGTAAACCAGGAGAGGCACAGCAGCAGAAAGCCGCATGGGGAGGGAGCAGGACGGGAGACGCCGCCCGTGCCCAAACCAGTCCATCCCTCCACAATTCACTCAGATTACATAAAGCTACAGAATGATATTTGCTTTCCCAAGGAACCCCCCAATTTCGCTCACTGCTTCAGTATCAGAATCAAATATTAGATCCAAAAGACTGACTTGCCTAAGGGATCTGTTCGGAAATCTTCTAGAAAGATAGCCCAGGAAAGCTGGTCTACCTTCCGAAAGAAGGACACACTCATGTAAAAAATGGTCCAGATCTCTGAAGCCCTCACCACAGTTACATTCTCCCGACAAATTCCACCCCATTTTCCGAAAGTGAGTATTTGTGCAAATGTGAGAAGTTCTAAGACGCGTCATCAAGTTCAGGTACCTTCTGGAAAACTTGAAGCCCCTAAACCAAGGCCTAGGAGTCTTAAAAAAAATATGGTCGAAATATCTTCTTCTATTGGCCACTTCTCTCTCATGAGACCAAAGGCGCGAACACCAAGACTCAAAGTTCTCCTTGATCAGGCTCACGATATCCCCTTTTTCTATACCAGTTTGCAATCTGAAATTCAGAAGACTCGCAGATCTCGCACACAAATCAGGGACTTCATTTCCGTTGATTCCAGAAAGAGCAGGGATCCACATTAGCAGAATTGAGTAACCACTTCTAGAAGACGCCGCCAGAAGATCACCAATCTTCCTTGCCAAGAGGGGGCCCTGGGGGTCCAGAAACCTATCCCTTATGCAACGTAGAGCCGATTGAGAGTCCAAACAAATGACAAACCTTCCCGTTTCACCTTTCAGAATATACCTCACAGCAGATAGGATCGCGAAGAGCTCAGAGGAAAGAACCGAAGTGCCCCATTGTAGGGAGAGACCATATCTGAAGTCTAGCTCCGGAATATAGAACCCAATTCCCGAAGTCTCCGATATCCTATCCGCCGAACCATCGGTGAAGAAGCATAGTGAGGCAGGGCATACCGCAGAGCGGAAACCCTCGAATGCCAAAGCTGGATCACCTGACTCCTTAAAAACCACCCCGGAATCGAGATCGATTTCAGTCTCGAACATGAGATCCTCCCATTCACAGTCAAAAGAGGCTGGCATCAGTGAACGGGTAGAACATCGAAGAACTCCCCACATTGAATCGAAGGTTGAGATTAAGCCTGTTTTGTCTAGACGAACCCTAAAAGATCTGCTTCTTCTCCCTCTACTCTGACAAAAATCATCCAACCTACACTTTTCTGTGATTAACTGAAGTCTTGGGGTTAATGGGTTATTACGCCATGAGAAATTTCGCAGCAAGAACCTTTGAGAAAGCATATCTCTACGAATACTAAGGGGAGGCTCATTAGCCTCCGATAGGAGAACCGAGATTGGAGTCGATCTCATGCAGCCAAGGATTACCCTCAGTGCCTGGTACCACACCCTGTCCAGGATACCAAGTGCAGAGGAGCTAGCACGCAAAAAAAACGAGGAACCCCATTCCAAGCAAGCTCTGACCAGGTTTCTGTACACAAGCTCCAGGGTGGATGGGTCAGCACCCCAAGAGACCTTTGCAATGATCCGTAGAACGTTAACTGCACGGAGTGCATTGCCCGCAATATGTTTAATGTGCGGAACCCATGTAAGGCGCATGTCCAGCGAAATTCCCAGGTAAATTAAAGTAGATTGAGAGCTTATTACCTGCCCCTCAACAACGAGTGTAATCTCCTCCAGAACAACACGACCTCTTGTGAAGATACAAAGCTGGCATTTCGGCAGTGATATTGATAGACCGAGTGTCTTGAGCCAAATCGTAAGCAATATAACTGCACTTCGGAGTAGTTCCAAGGCCGCACCAATGTCCCGATTTTTGACCATCAGTAACAGGTCATCAGCATACTGCCAGGCTCTCACTTCCCTCGGGAGACAATCCTCCAGCCTTCCAAGGTCAAGGTTGAACAGGATTGGAGATAACACCCCGCCCCTCCCCTGAGGAACTCCCACACCAGACACTCTCGGATCCTTGGTATTAGAGGAGAAAGAAAGTATCCTCTTATCAGTCAGGAATGAGACGAAGTTTAGGATTCTAGCTGGGACACCCAAATCCCTGAGATTATCAATAAGCACCCCCGGAAGAACTGTATTGAAGGCACCCTTTATATCAATAGCAAGAGCCAAGGTAGGTTCCGCCTCACCCAGACCCTGGATCACCTCAGAAGCAACTGAGGCCACACAATCAAGAGCCGATCTACCTCGACGAAAGCCATACTGAAACCTGGGTATCCAGTTCCTCTTTTCGGCCAAAAATTCCAAACGTCTTTGAACAAGCCTCTCAAACAGCTTTCCCATACAGGAGGTCAGAGATGTATGGCGAAATCCCATGCCAGCAGGTTTTGGAATGAAAATCACCAGTGTCTCAATCCAGACTTCCGGATACAAGGAAGTCGCGAACATTCTATTAAAGAGGAGCCAGATAAAGTCCAAAATACCCGAGGAGAAGCCCCTTATGATCTCATAAGTAATACCATCCAACCCGGGAGATGCCCTCGCCTTACAGGCTTTGAGAGCCACTTCAAACTCAAGCCTTAAGACTGGCATATTCATAGGATCAGACTGATCAATCCTTAGTACAAGGGGGATTTCCACAGGAGGAATATGAGAAGCCACAAGATCATCCTGAAGTCTTTGTAATTCCGGAGAATTCTGATCCGTAACTACACCAGTGTTACTCGCGTTAGATTTCGAGGCCAGAGCCCGAACAGTTCGCCAAACCTTGGCCATACCAGTACCAGGATTCAGGGTCTCACTGAAATCTTTAAAGGCACAAAACTTCTGAAATATAAGAAATCGCTTAACCTCCTGGTCCACTCCCTTGCAAAAAACCTTCTCCTCTCTTGACTGATTAGACAGATAATCCTTCAAGGCCGTCCTCCTCCGAACCAATACCTCATCACACTCAGAATTCCGCCAGAAGGGTTGAGCCTTCCTCTTACCCCCATACGAGCCACATCGAAAGGCCCCGCAATCCAGCAGGATTTTGAAAACACGGTCCATAAAATGATCTACACTCTAGACGGGTTGAAACCACCATTCAACTCCTGTACAAGGGATGGAATCGACTGCTCCACACCTTTGCGGAAGAGGAACCAATCTAAAGATTTGGTGTTAAATTTCCTAGAAGATGAGCTGGACATAGTAGGGGTAGCATCGATACAACCATATAGCGGAAAATTATCAGAGTGGTAGGTATCCTCCGAAAACTCCAACGAGGCAAAATGTGCCAAAGAAGCGAAAAGAAAGATCAAATCAAGGTTTGAACCAGATTGTCCCGGAGAAGGAAGAAAGGCAGGCACATGATCATTCAGAGGAACTAAATCCCTATCAGAAACGGCCATACTTAATTCTCTCCCCAAGGCATTCTCCCAAACTGCTCCCCACATTCCGGAATGAGAATTGAAATCTCCGCAAAGAGGAATATGGTCCACACCATCTGCACAGTTAATTAATTCACACCAAGTGTCATATTTAGTACCACTTAGAGGAGGACAATAGACCGACATTACGGCAATAGACCCCATGGAAGTAAGAAAAATTATACCGATCGCATCCAAATCTCCCAGTAAAAGACCACCAAGGTCAAGCTTCCTGAAAAGAAGACCTCTTTTAACTAAAATAGCCAAACTTCCCCCTCTGTCTCTAATTCCGTCACACCTGTGAGTTATTTAGCCAGGAAATTCTCAAACCTGCTTCAATTCTAGCCAAGTTTCGGTAACCCATAACACGTCCGAATCAAACTCTGTCAGAATTATGTCCATTTCGGCCCTCTTATTCAGAAAACTATGAGCGTTCCAATTAGCGAATTTTAATTTCCCCTTGGACTCATCTACCATCGTAATCATAATGCGGATAGACAAATTAAACTCACTTAAAAATAATTAAATAACACGAAAATAAATCATATGCAAGGAAAAACCAATATATACAAATATCGTGAATATATTTATGTATACAACTTGGTCAGTGTGAGCAGAAAAAAAAGAACTCATTAGGCTGGGAGCGAACTGAAACAACTGTAAGGTATTAATGCCAAATAGTATCGGGACTAGAATAGGGTATAGCTGATTGAGAAGAATCTATTTACCTTGTAGGCTTACTAATGAAGAACCTAATAATTGTCCTCTTGTGCCTAAAATCACAGAAGAAGACAATTTTATAAACTCTAGAAGGAATGTAAACTTAACAGTAACATGCAGAAAACCAAACATTACCTGTGTATAAAATAAATTTAGGAATAAAATGTTTAAAATTAAAATTCATTATTCTGAAAAGTCAGAACAATATAGATTGATCTACAGGAAATAGACTAATCTAAACCTAGAGTACAATATTCATCTGAGAGTGAATCCCGAGAAGACAAGGACATTTGTTCCATTCTCGGAGTCAACGAATTGACATTTTGACCCAAAAGGCTACTGAGAGATCCATCAAGATTATTATTACCCAGCAGTCTAGAGGAAGTGATATCATTCCACCTTGATAAGTTCAAAAAGTCTTCTAGTTCCGAAATACCAGTATTCCTAATAATGGGGCCCTCCTTCATGCAACTTGGTTGTGAGATAGAATTTGTAGGAAAATTACACTCAGGTACAGATTTTTCCATTGAATTGCTACACCAGTGTTCAGACAAGTCCTCATCCTGGTCGGTATTTAGATTTACAGAAGCAGAATCCCTCCGTCTAGAGCCGGGAGCCACCACACCTCGTTGGGCGAGAGCTGTGTCAGCCTGGTAATAACAAAAATCATGCAGGAATCTATACTTCATTATTTCAAATTCATAAGAGTAGACCAGGCAATCCCGAGATGAAGTAGGATGAGTATCTTGACACTTCGCACAGCAGACCTTTCTTAATCTATTATGACAGGAATTGGTGTGATGAAATTCACCGCAAAACTCACAGACTGGTCTAGCGCCACGGCATTGATTGGCAAAATGTCTGAATCTCTGGCATCTAAAACACCGAATCGGAGAGGGGATCACAGGAGTCATAGGAAACTCCCATCCTGATAAGAAGATGCTATTCGGAATACCCGAAAGCGAAAAGGTAAATTCAACTTTATCAGAGAGAGTCTTATCTGGATTGGTTCTCCTTCTAACAGCCAGAATGGAGTCCTCGACCGAAGGATCGACGCGATTGAAAATGCTGAGGAGAACATTTTGGATCAAAATTCCTGATAAAAGCCTTTTTACTAATAAGAGATAATGGAACAAACAGTTTTAGACCCGCTCGAACAAGATCCGCAGAGTTCAGAAGAATATTTGCATCCCTCCGATCATCGCTGAAAATTTTAACTTGATCCTGGCCGTTTCTTAGAATCCTCCTGCCACCGGAAATAAGCTCATTGTTTTTATCTGCAAGACCCAATTGATCAAATCTACCTAATCTTTTATGAGGATTTGTGCTTTCCATCAAAACCATAAACGGAGTGGCGGATGAATCTGAGAACAGGAAATCTGAGTTCACCCCCTCCCTAGTCCATAACAACTGTGTGCCAAAAAATTCCTGAGTTCTATTAGAATTTAATCTACCAGCATCTGGATTATAATTATTATCAATAACCTCAGTATCAGCTCGATCTGTGAAAGACGACGAGCACTGAGGAGAGAGACTCTTATTTCTTTTTAAACGCCCTTTACTCGGACTATTATAGGTATTTAAAGCTTGTCTGCTTCTTTTCCTAATATAAGTAGGACCCAAAGGAGAAACACCCGGAGGAACCTCAGACCTGTCCTGTGTAGAGGCTGTACTCTCCAGGGAATCAGCACACGATTTGAGAGCGTTACTTCTCACATTTGCACTCCGATTCCTGAGATTAGGCAGCGAGCCACCACCCCTCGATTTACCATTGACACCCGAATCCCTAAAAGACGTGATTCAGGGTTCAGAGATCCAGCGGAAAATAATATCTAAATGTAAAAAAAAAACATCAAACAAGGTTATTCTACAAGCTCGCCCCCCAGCAAGCACTTTATGCGTAAGCCACAATTGCAGACAGGCTGTCAATTTGTTGCATTTTATTAAAACAAAAGGAAAAAGTTTCCAAAAAATATTGATTTGAAGCTGAAAAAAAAATGACAAAATATTCAATTCACATTTAATCAGTGAAATCGGAAGCAATTTATGGCCCAAGCAAAAGAAGACAAGATTATTATAGGCATAAATTAGAAAGGAGTCAGTAATATTCAGTAATAACATGGCAACATTGAAAGCATTTTAGAGGTTATGGGCAACCTTAACCCATGTTAAAGATTGTCAGCAATGATAAGACATGAAGGTTTCCAATGAGACACTCTAAAGATGTGATGAACTCCAATATTCAATATTCTATAAGCCAATATTCTATAAGCTGCACCTTATTAAGCCACACAATCACCAAAATCCAAAGCACATTCGTGAAAATCACGCAATTGCAAAAGCAGAGAATAGTTGTATGGAATTAACTACATCCAAATGCGCTCAGCACTTTCAAAGTTCCAAAAGAAAGATTTTTAAGCCTTTTTGTCACTCCATATCAATACACAAACATCACACTTCAAAAGGCCATTTAACTCTCATGTTTAATTAATTTCGGAACAGCGAGACATAGCACGCCACAAGCACTCCAAAAAGTATCATAAGGTCAGGAGAAACACACAAAGCGAACCGCTCACCTCGAGCACTCAGACGCGAATCTAGTAGAAAGCATTACACTGTGCATGTACGAAATTTTTTCATCTGTCAAGAGAAATCACGGTTCTGAAACTTTTCATAGCAGGAATCGGTAGGTTCACTTCACGTTTAGTCTCAGGGTACTCCACGAGGGCGCGCTGGTGCGGGAGTTAGTGACCCCTCTAAAATACATTGACTGTGTCATCATGTCATGTTCTGTCGTGTGGCATTTCATGTGTCATGTCATGAGCTGTGTAATGTCATGTCATCTTATATTACGTATCATGTCATCTGTTATGTCATGTTATATTACATATCATGTCATGTGTTATGTCATGTTATATATCATCTCATATGTCATGTCATCTCATGCCATGTTTCATGCGTCATCTCATGTGTCATGTGTCATTTTATGTCATGACATGTTATGTGCCATGTCATGTATGTCGTATCATGTCATGTTTCATGTCATATCACGTGACATGTCATGTGTCATGTGACATCATATCCTGACTTGCGTTATGACATGTTTCATGTCATGCGTCATGTTATATCTTGCATCAACTCATGACACATGATATGACATTTAACTTGACAGAAAATTACACATGACATGGAACATAACATGTCATGTTAAGTTTAAGTGTCACTGTTCATGTAATGGGATGTGTCACTTCCTGTCAAGTTACATGTCATGTCATATCATGTCATGTCGTGTGTCGTGTCATGTTATATCTTTTCGTGTCATGCCATGTCAAGTCACGTCTTGTGTCATGTCCTGTGACATGTTAAGTCATGTGTAATGTCATGTAATATCATGTCAGCTCATGTGTCATCTGTCATGTCATGAATAGGTCAATTGAATTTTTGTGTCATTTTTTGGAGTATTGCGTGTTTTATTGTTCACGAAAATGTAATACATTTTTTTTAGTACTGCCATGCACCATTTTTTTACATCCTCATAACAATTTTCCAAAATATAAGTACAGAAAAAACCATTAACTTGGACAAATCGAAATGACGTAAAATTTACGACAAGCCCTCGCTCAAGGGAAATTACACGACGCACTCGCTGAAACGTTCACGGCATAGGGAATTTAGTTTACTTGAACTTATAATAACAACATTCTATTGTTAAATGCACTGCAAATGAAATATTAAAAAATTAGTCAAAGTAGGTACCACGCGCCTAGAAAAAAGTGTCTCGTAGACGTTCAAATCCCCCCCCCCCCCTGATACTTTCCTTTCCCCTACTTTGCACATACCCCTAATATCCCTCCCCGCACTTCCTCTCACTACCCCTACTTCCCCTCCAGGGAAAAAAGTACGACGGCCGGATGGGCACGCGATCGAAACAATGTTTTTTCCCCGGGGCTAGGAAACCCCAAAAACTATAAAATTTCACACCAAATTTCCACTTAGAAATCACTTCTGAATGTCGTTTTTCCTGAACTATGAGAGATATAATATTCTTTTTTTTTTTCATTTTAGGTCTATTCAAGTATTACGTAAGCAATTTTAAGGTCACTTACGACTCCTCCTGCCCCCATGTGAGCAACAATGATAATTTTCTATACTCCCCTCATA
>CAKNWT010089796.1:0-10166 GCA_932066315.1 Andricus coriarius | reverse complement strand
ATTGCTTTTTTAATATATTCATTATTATTTTCTGTAGTTAATAATTAATTAAATACTTACAGAGTTACTATATCTCTATGATATTTATCAACAAAGTCGAGAACGAAATCGGCTCCGAATAAACTGCACGATGATACTAATTTAAAAACATCACTGAGATCACGTTTGTGGGTTCTGTGTTCATCAAAATTAGTTGAGGTGAAACGAAGGTATCTGAAAAAATGCAAATGATTTATTTTTCAATAAAAGTTTTCAAATTATAGTATTATATTCCCAAATATATTTTAAAAATATATAAATAATTAAGAATAAGAGATTTTCTACTATCAAATGACTCACTGTTCTAACATCTTAGGATCCTGACTACATGCAACAGCATTTATAATTTCGACTTGTTCCGAAACAACACTCGTGTGCAGATATTGATTCCATAAGAAATCCCAATCGTCCTGAGTACCATATTTAATTGCCGTGGAATAAACGACACTCTTTAAATTCTTTGGAACCCTAAAACAATAATTGCCATAAAAATTGATCAGATAATCCAAATAATAAACAATATAGTCACAGTCTACTTTCTTTAATACTTACCGTCTGTTGATACCATTTTTCCAATTACTAAAATATTTCAAAGATTTTGAAATACAATCCTGAAGTCCCAGGTTGCAAGATAGTGAATTCAATTCGCGACGCAATAAAACTGTAAGTCTATCGTCGCCGGGTCTATCAACGAAACCTAATTGCTGATGTATTTTTCTTATAAGTGTCAGAACATGTTTCTGGAATGATTAAAAAAAAGGAATTGTTAAATCAGAGATTTATAAGTAAGAACCTATATAAATTATAAATTAATAAATATATAGTTTCAATGATAAACTCTACTAACAGAAAAGACGTTAAATTCTTCTTGTCCAGAAAATCTTCGGAGAAGATAATCGAGATTGGTGAAAGCTGCCTTGAATGGCAAATAACTTGTTTCATTTTTCAAGTACTGAAGTCCTTCGAAAGCGATATTATAATCAAGTAAATCGGCTCTCGCAAGATTGAGCAAATCATCAATAATAGCTGCCCTATTTATCACGGGAATTATTTCAAAACTAGCACTATTTAAAGCACTGATTATTCTTAACCACGAGTCTGTATCGTAATTGACACGGTAGAAACCTTGAATTTGAAAAAGCAAAATTAAATAAACTTTTATTCAATCTTATAAAGTTTATTAAAATTTTACTCACCAGCTGCCTGTACATTAAATATTATCCAATCAGATGAATTTCTTTCTACTCTGATAACCTCGTCACCATTTATCCACTTATCAGTAGTTGTAAGAGAAAATTCAGGATTTGATTTTGAAGCCCAAGTAACAGGAATCCACCATGTGTGTTCAACTGAGGAATCCGAATTTTGTTTCCTCAAGAAAAATCTTTGTTGTCTCAATTTGATCTGATCGCCACTCACGGTGACTGAAAGTACTGGATATCCAGATTTTTTCGTCCAAGTGTTCATCATGGCTTCCACAGAGGCATCAAGTCTCGAATTAATTTGAATCTGGATCCTTGAAAATAAATCCTCTGGCCTTCCAGTACTGAATTTCCTATACGAAATTAAAGAATCGAATCATTTATCAGAATTATTTCCAGGGTGGCCGAAAAACTAATTTTTCGTAATTCCCTGACTTCTCTGATTTTTTCGTGGCCAATTTTTAATTTTCACTGACGAATAATATTCAAAGATTAGCCATCTAATATTGCAACATTTTTAAAATAGAATCTTTTATGAACGTAATGAAACAGGTTCAAACTAAAATATCAAAAATTTTAATTAGTTTATTTCAACTAACAAATATGACTTTTCTGCCATAAAAGATGAATTTTCAATCCAAAAAGGGAAAATTTTAAACAAAAAAGTTGAATTTTTGGACAAGAAGACTACTTTTTAATCAAATACTTCAATTTTCAACCTGATCGTGGAATTGAAAAAAATGTAATTTCCAATCAAGAAAAATTAATTTTTAATCAAATAGTTGAATTTTCAACAAAAAATTAATTTTCAACTATACAGTAGCATTTACAACCAAGCGTTTTAAATTTAGAGCAAAAGTGACATTTGCATTTTCAACAAAATAGTTAAATTTTCATCCAAAGGGTAGAAATAAATTTTTAAGCAAATACTTGATTTTTTAGTAAAAGAAAAGCGTTTATCCAGATGTAGAACTTTCAAACCACAAGACGAGTGTTGTATAAAACAGTTGAATTTTCAACCCGAAAATATAAATTTTTAACCAAACAGCTACATTTTCAACCAAAAAATAATTTTCAAACCAAGAAGATTAGTTTTATATCAAAGAATACGAATATTCAACTACAAATATCAATTTCGTATTAAAAATGGAAAACTTGCATACTAAGATAAAAAATTAATTTTAAACCAAACAAAAACAAATTTTCAACAAAATAGTTCAATTTTCCAGAACCTTTAACCAGAATCAAATTATTTGTGAACAAGGTAGTTCAATTTTTACCTAACTACATACTTCAACTTCAACTTTCAATCAGAAAGAATACATTTTCAACAAAATAATTAAACTTTCAACCAAAGAGACGAATTTTCAAATAAAACCATGATTTTTTAACTGAAATAGTTAAATTTGCAGTTGCATGAATTAATTTTTAATACAAACAAAAAACAATTTTTTAACCCAAATAGATGAATTTTCAACTAAAACTATGAATTTTCAACTAAGATTATGAATTTTCAACCAAAAAATTATTTGTTAATGAAGTGGTTTTACCGTTAAACAAATTGTTCAATTTTCAAAAAAAAAGACGAAATTTCAAGAAATAATGTAAGAGTAAATATTTTAATAAAAAACGATTTCGATTTTAAAACAAGAACGATTGAATACAACTGGAGATGAAGATTCTTTTCAACCAAACAGTTGCATTTTTATTAAAAACAAATTAAATTTCTACTAAAACAGATGCATTTTTAAGCCAAACAGACTATTTAAAAAAATAGTTGTTTTTCCAACCAAGAAATAGTTTAGTTTAACTTTGAAGCCTAGAATATGAATTTTCGACAAAAAATTCATTTTCAATCAGAATTTTTAAAATAGATGATTTTTCAACAAAAAAGTTGAATTTTCACACAAAAGTGACTTGATGACTTGTTGACAAAATTGTTGAACTTTCGACCAAATGATTAAGAAAAAAAAAATTCTAATAAATTACTGACAAGTATATTATATCATAGTGGTCACTAACCTTAAATTTTCAAAATTTCAAAATTTTTTTTGACCCCTGACTTTTCCTAACCAATAAAATTCCCCTAACTTTTTCCTGATTTCCAGGTTTTCCCTCACCTACGGCGAACCTGTTATATATAGATATTTTATTATAATTGTAGTTTTACTTACCTTCCATCCAAATAGGATTTCAGGACAGATTTGAAAATATCAGATCCAAAGGATAATTCCATCATTCGAATTATACTAGCCCCTTTGTCGTAAGAAATGCCATCTGCCATATTAACAATATCTGCTTGGTTATAAACAAATCTAGAAAGTGGTGCTGAAGGAGGTAGTGAATCGATCAAAAAAGCATGTTGCTGTCTAAGCATAAATTGTTGGTCCATTCCCCATGTTGGTTCAATCTAAAATAAAATTTTTCAGTTTGTTTTACGTTTAAACGAGTTTCAAGTCCAAACTTAAATTCAAATTCAAAATTCGCGTTGAAACGTACTTCAGAAATTGTTTTGAATTGATAATATTGGGCAAAACCTTCACTGAGCCAAAGGAATCCCCACCAATCAGGCGTGACTAAATTTCCAAACCACATGTGAGTGCATTCGTGAGCTATTACTGCAGCCACAGATTGTTGAATAACATCTGAAGACTCCTCCTCATCATACAAAAGTGCTGATTCTCTATAAGTGATCAAGCCCCAATTTTCCATTCCACCAAAATGAGATTTTGGTAAAGCGACCATGTCCAATTTTGGGATCTGATATTTTTGTCCAAATGTGGATTCCAAAAATTCCAAACTTTTGGTCCCAATGCTGAGAGCATATTTTCCCTGATCAATAGCTTCTTCTCTTGTCCAAACTTTAATACTCCCATTGCCTACCGATTTTAGGTCAGATATGATAAAAGCAACCAAATAGGTTGACATCTGCACACTTTCTTCAAAGATGTCGTTCGCGAAAGATCCTCTGAAAGTGGAAGTACATTGATAATACATTTTTTTATAATAATGTCAACAATAGTAGAAAGTAGTTTGACAAAACATACATGGATGCTGTACTAATTAAAGGCATGTTGCTTAATGTCGTGTATTCTTTTGGTCTTTGTATCCGTATTTTGAAAATTGCTTTGAAAGCAGGTTCGTCAAAACAAGGAAAAGCATGCCTGGCATAAACTGCTTGAAACTGTGTTGCAGCTATTTTTCTGTAATTAAAAATTTCAGTTAATAAGATAGTTAGTTCTAAAAATTTGTTGAATTTTTACCTTCTTTCTTCTTTTTCATTAACATAGGACATTTTATAAAATCCATAGAGGCTGTCCTGAATGACACCATCGTACTCAATCACAATTAAAATTTCGGTACCCTTTTCTAAGATTTCTGTGAGTGTCACTGTATATTTTTCTGTGATAGGATTATAGTTTAAAATTTTGAAATCTAATTTTTTATTATGAATTAGAATTAAAGTATTCGTGAGTTTTATTTTTCCACAATGTAAGACAATTTCGTCAGTTGTTTCCTGAACAGTCGCATTAATCTTCACAAATCCACCAAAAGTAAAATCATTGTTAACTAGCACATTAAGATCGTAATATGTAGGCTTAATGGCTGTTGGGAGACGATATTTTTTCACTTGGGATTCTTCGCGAGAAACGACTGGACTTTGAAAAAGATTTTCATGTATTGCTTCTGATTCTATTAGTGATAGAAATGATAGAAATACTAGTAATATTCCAAAATTCCATTTTGACTTCATCTGTAATGATATAATTATATTATAAAATTAAAACAACATCAAATGACATACATAATGAATATAAGTGAACCTTATTTTTATTAATTTATGTTGGACTTAAACTTTCTTCTGCACTAACACATCTCGTTAACATGAAAGAACTGTGACTCTAAATACGATTTGATAACAGTTTATTTCTTAAATTCATACGCAGGAATCAAGATTTTATATCTTATCTGAATCATCATTCATCAGTGACTACACATTTTAATTGCACTAGATTTACCCACACTTGTCTAACTACAGAATGTGATTGATTTATAGAAAATTCACCACGATATAACATATAGATTAAATTAGAATATCTAATCTTTAAAGAAATAATCGAATTATAAGAAAAAGTTTAATGTTATGGAATGTTATCTTTCCAGTTTCTGTTCAAGAAAAGGAGAATTCAACAACAAAATTCAGCGCAGGAAAGTATTTCTGCAGTTTATCTGATTCTAAGTAATCAATTAAATCGTGCGATAATTATTTTTTAAGGAAGTGACAAAAGTCGAGAATATTTTCCTTGGGTAATTTAAACTCATATCCAATATAGGATCTTCTTATTTAAGGAAACATTCTGATTATTTTATTAATAACTTAGAGATGATGTAATTACTAAATAAGAAAAATTTCTTTTTGTTGCAGGTGAGGTTTCTTTCATAAATATTTTTGTCTACTATATGTGAGTATAAAAATTGCCACGAATAATATACATGATTTTCCAATATTATAGAGTATGTGAGAATGATTCATTTCAATATATTATATTGATTCCTCATCCCAAAGACACAAAGTTGGGGTGCCATTAAAAGATAAATAATTTTTTATCATGAAGAGTAATAATTTTGAAATTGATTGAATAAAAATATATATTCTTTTTATATAAAAATCAAGAAATGTGAATACTTTAGTATTGTTTTTTTACTTTCATTTCGCCGCCCAGAACCTATATGTATGTATGAAAAGTTTTTTTTCTCTAAAAGACTGGTACGAAATTTGTATGAATTTGTAACACCAAAATCAGATATTCGATTTTCAGAGGTCTGGCTAGTGAAATATTTCGGCCACCAGGACTTAACCCAAATTAAAAAAAAAAGCAAGTACTTCATTTCAATCGCCTCAATTTTGATCAATTTGTAACCGAAAATAAATTACAAAACTTTCATTTTCAACGGTCCAGGCTACTGAAACATTTCGCCGGGCAAAACATAATCTAAATTAAAAAAAGGAATTGGTAATTTTAATAGTCTGAATTTATATCGATTTTTAACCCCAAATCAAATAGAAAAATTTCCATTCTTATCCGGTCTGGTCCACTGACACGTTTTGCCATCCAAAAAGTAGTCCGAATTAAAAAAAAAGTCATTTTATCCGTCTAAATTTTATCCAATTTGTAACACGGAAACAAAGTACAAAATTTATATATTTTAGCCGATTTCCAACCGGTCCACAGTATGGTGAAATAAACAAGGTTAAAAAAAACTTTTAGAATGGAACTCTGGACTGGTTTTAGATTTTTTCTTAAAATTCAGGATTAAATTCTTCAGATACTTGGGACCGCAAAATATAATTTTTTTTTTGTTTATTTATTTTGCACATAGCAAAACAATGTCGACGTTTTTAGTTTCATCTTTTACGTCGTAAAATAATTCTTCCTTATACTTGCCGTTGCTTAGATTCAATGCACAGAGGTATAAGAAAGGAAAAACTTGGTAGCTTATAAAATTATTTACTGTGAACAAATTGTATTAAAAAATAATCCAAATTAGAGATTATTCATTTTCAGAGTATATTCCGGTTCAGAAATGATTTGCTTTTATCGTCAAGATGATATGTTGCTATAAAGTGTATAATTTGATGTTAATGATTAATTTTATGAACGAATTATAGAATTAAATATACATTTTAGACAAGCATAGGCAGAAAGAAATTGTCTTTTGTTTTATTTTTTTTCAAGATATATTTTGAGTGATGTATCCAAATGAAATTTTGGTATTTATCACTGTTTGTTTATTTTAGAAAAGAATTATATAAACAAATTCACGTTTTAGGCGTTCACAGATTAAAAAAATAGTTTCTTCTCCCAGTCTTGTTGAAATTATATTGCTAATGGTATTTTTTAAATCAGATTTTGTTATTCATTAATATTTGTTTATTCTATTCGCAAATTATGTTATTAATTGCATCTTTTTGGGGGCTTTTAGGTGAAAAGAAATCGATTTTTCTTCTGGTGTTTTTAAATTGTATTTCTAATGAAGTTTTCTGACATTTTTTTATTAATTTTCGGAATTTCTTCTTTTTATAAAGAAATTACTCATTGTAGTTGTATTCAAATAAGGAAGCGATTACGGTGTTCTTGCATTTTTAGAATTTCCTTGATTTTCGTTCGTTCTTGTTGAGGTTCTTTGAAACAAATGAAAAATAATTAATTATTGAAAATGCAAGCATACCGTTATCCAATTGTTTATATAAATTGTTAAAAATTCAATGAATTCTAATATTTGACCAGAGTTCGTATAAAATGGCGTTAGTAACATAATTTCAATAAGATGAGAAAAAGAAAATTGTATTCCTGCTTATAAGCGCCTACGATTTGTATTTGCACAAAAGTTCATTAAATGCCATCATTTACAATATAAGGTTAATGAGTCTAGGAGACAGAACAATTTTTTCTACCTATAAACGATTAAAGTACAAATTTAAATATATATATATATATATATATATATAATTTTGTTATTAAATAAACCAATATTGATGAACTGTAAAATTTTCTCCAGAAATTATGATCGGTAATATCTTGAATTTTATTAGCCACATATCATATTAACGATAAAGGCAAACAGTTTCAGAGCAGGAATATACTCGGTGAACGAATAATTCCTAATATCGATGATTTGCTAATACAATTTTCTCATAACAATTACCTTCATAAGTTACATTTTTTTCTTCTTTATACCTCTGTGTATTAAGTCCAAGTCACGGCAAGTATTTTGAACCTCATTTTTTGATTTCACCACACTCCGGACCAATTTGAAATCAAATAAAAAGATAAATTTCATAATTTGTTTCCAAGATACAAATTGATACAAATCCAGGCTATTCAAATGACCTATTTTTGCTTTTTTGAATTCGGATTTTGTACTGGCTTGCGAAATGTTTAAGTGGCCCGGGTCGGTTAAAGAATATTTTTTGTAATTTGTTTTGGGGTTAAAAATTGATGAAAATTCAGGCGATTAAAATGACCTTTTTTTTAATTCGCATTAGGTCCCGGCTAGCGAAATGTTTTATCGGTCAGACCTCTTAAAATCTTATTTCTGCTATGCCACGAATTCTAGTTTTTAGTGTAAAAAATATATATTTTAGAGAAAATAATATTCTGCTTTCATATAGGGCCTGGCTGGTGAAATAAACGTGTTTTTTTCTCTGTTATAATACTGCCAAATTCCCGACTTCTCTCAGATCTCACAACACCAGTCACTTTTCGACTCATCTCAGAGATTGGTAAATATTTATGAAAAATACTTAAGATTTCAGAAAAAACAGGTCACTCAGATGGGTCTCTTATTATCATTCGAATGGACCATCGCATTGGAGATTATTTTCGCTCCAAGCTCGATTTAGTGTTTGAGCAAAACATCCCAAGTGGAATCCAGAATGAGATTCTTATTTTTTTTTCTGCAACTTTGGGTACAATGACTGCAGTGACTGGGATTGACTTGTGAGTCAGGAGCCAACGGTGACTGAAGTGGACTATCGTTTCGTGACCGAGTACTTATTTACTCAGTTTCTCAAAGGGTGCGTCCGAGGTTAAACACTTCAGTACCAGCCATGCATTAATGCACATCATGGTGTTCCTGATCACTGCAGTATAATATTAATCTGATCATAATTTAGGACCATCAGATGATTTCTGTGCATTTTAAATTAATTTATTTTATCTATATTTTACAATTACATTCCATTTTGTTATTCAATTCACGTTCAATTTAATTGGCTCACAATGAATGCCAATTGATCAATTTGATTCCGAAATAGGATCAGAATTAGATGTGAAGCTTTTATACAGATTTCGGATTTTGTATTTGATCAGTAAATTGTGCATCAGAATGAATTCAATCATGAATTGTCATGAGTAGCAATTGTCGAGTTGTTATGCCATATTCAAGTCATGCCAATTGATCAATTTGATTCCGAAATTGAATCAGAATTAGATGTGAAGCTTTTATATAGATTTCGGATTTTGTATTTGATCAGTTGATTGTGCATCAGGATGAATTTAGTCATGAATTATCATGAATAGCAATTGTCGAGTGTTAGTTGTTATGCCATATTGAAATGATGTCATCCATATCAGCGTGATGAATGCCAAATGATTTTTGATCACGCTCCCCAAAAATTGGGTTATTAAGCCCCAAAATGATTAAAACTATTAATGAACGTTATTTTCCTTATTATATTTTGTAACTGGAACAACGTGTATAAAATTATTATAGAACAGTATGTATCAAGTAAGATAAAATTATTATTTACCTTAAAAATGTAAATATTAAAATAATTTTGTTAAATTATACACAATGTTGGTAATTTAAAAGGAGATAATACTATATGCATACAAATGTAACATTTTCAAAGCATTGAGAAAACAAAAATCAATAAAAAAGACAACGCAAATAGAAGGCCCCTAAATCATATCTGGTTTTGATTTTTTTTTGTTGTTGTAAAATTAGAAATTTTTTTTTCGCATTTGAGGACTTTCTCGGGATCAAAATGAACTCACCAGAAATTCAAGTAAATAATTTCATTATCCATAGATTTCAAACTTTTAAAAATTTTAAGTGTCTCCAGTTTTGATCCCCTATATATCTTGAATTTTTCGTAAGTTCATTTTGATCCCAGGAAAGTCCTTAAATTTCAAACAAATTTTGTTGATGGTTTTATGGGCGCGAAAAATAAAAGTTAAAAATAATGGTATATTGAAACATGATTATCTGTTGCAGAATAGTATCCTAAAGTCTGGCAAAAATTCAGAAGACTCTAGGCAACCCCAAAAATGTAAGACAAAAATTTAAATTAAAAAAAACTTTAAAACTCTTCGAAAAATAATGTTTTCAAATTTATTTTGCTTGCGCGCGTTACCTACA
>CAKNWT010089795.1:0-10526 GCA_932066315.1 Andricus coriarius | reverse complement strand
GTATTTTTTAATTTTTTGCAGGTCTCGGTGGTGAATAATGTATTAAAATACAGCATAGGAGAAGTTAAATTGAGATTAAGGACCAACATTAGTCGATATTTACTGGACCAGTATCTTAAGTAAGTTATTTCGATTAAATTTAGGGTAAAACTTTTTTTACTACGTTTGAGCCTTTTCAATCAATGAAATGCAGATGTTAAACAATTATGTAAACTACTTAGTGCATGTCTGCTGCTTAATGAAAGGTCGAAGGTGATTGAACAATTTTCTTTTTGTATTTTCAATTTTGCTGACTCAATCGCCGAAATTTGCAATCCTAATCGGTGTATTTGTATTGTTTATTTTGTATGGCCTAGATTTTTCTATTTAGATTGAAGTTTAAACCGATCGCAGGGATCACAGTCTTTCCCCCTTTTTTTCAAATTTCCCCTATTTCTTTTTGTAAATGACAATTTCCAAATCAGGAATTTTAATTCAAAAAATTTATTTCTAAAAGAGAACATGTAATTTGTAAATGATTCTTTAATAATAAAGGCAACTTTTTGATCGCGTATTTTAAAAATGAAATATTGCAAATATTTTTTTTTAATCTTAGGAAATAATTCTGTTCTTAACATTTTACTACCACACTATATTTTTTAAACTTTTGCATACTTTAAAAGAGATGAGAAAAATGAAGTTATGGACAAAACCTTAGAATATCTTAATTTATAACGGTATCGATAAGAAAAAGTTGTCGGTACCTGTAAACAAAAAATTAACCGTACAAACAATAAGATTTTTGAAAAAATTTAAACTAATTTGTATTTTATTTTTAAAGATTAATCTTAAAATTTGAAGATTTTAAAATATGCGAAAAAAGAATCTGGGTGATTTTAAGGTCTTTTTTCAATTTGGAATGATTTAAACAAATTTTAGGAAAACTTTGAATTGTATCAAAAGGTATTACAAAGTTTTAGAAGGTTTGGAAAGATTCAAGAATAGTTTAAATCTTGAGAAAATTAAAAAAAAATTAAATACGTCGATTTTAGAAGATTTCGAAACTAAGTTTTTTTTAGAACTTTGAAAAGTTTTAAAATAATAATAAAACAATTCTTAAGATTCTTGGCAAAATTTCAAATACTTTTTTATTTTGAAAAATTAAATTACACAGAAAATTTAAAACTATTCTGAAACATTTCAAAAAAAGTCCTAAAATTTTCAAAAAAGAATGTGGAAGATTTTGAGGCCATTTTTTTTAATTTTGAAAGATTTTTAAGAATGTTGGTCATTTTTAAATATATTAGCAATTTCAGAAATTTTGAAGAGATTGAAAATATTAAAAAAATAAAAAGTTTCCGAAAATTTATCAAATATTTTTTAATTTCTTCTAAACTATTACAAGTCCTAAATATCTTTCAAACTGACTCGATTTTTTTTAAAAAACTTTCTTACAAATTTTCTAAGTACTTTTTCGAAAAATCTGAATTTTTCAAAAATATTTAATTTGTTTCGAAAAATTTGAAATTTTCAATAATCTTTTTCAATTTTCTCAAGAACCTTAGGAAAAATATATGTATATAAACTTAAAAACAATTAAACTTTAAAAATAAATAATTTTATTCGAAATTTTTATTTAGTATTGAAAATAATGTTTTCAAAATTCAACTATTTTGTTGAAAATTCGTCTTTTTGGTTTGAAAATTCATTTCTTTGGTAGAAATTTAATTTTTGTTGTAAAAAATCCAACTGTTTAGTTGAAAATTAATCTGTCTTGATTAAGGATTCAACTATTTTGTTGAAAATTCGTCTTTTTTGGATGAATTCAACTCTTTTTTAAATTAAAATTAAAATTTTTTTAGTGTAAATATATAAACTATTACATTTTTCGTTGAGATTTCAAAGGATCTGAAAATGTGTAGAGTATTTTAAAAATTCCAAGGCATTTTCAACACATTAGCGTTTTTTCAATTGATTTCCAAGAATCTGAATGATTTTAAGGCATTTAAAAATGTTTTCATAGGATTCTAAAGAATTTTTTAGAATTTCGGTAGATCAAGGTATTTTAGTACATTTTCCAGAATTTCAGGAAATATATTTGACGAGATTTTACGGGATTTCATAATATTTTAATCGATTTCCAAGAATTGATTCACAAGAATTAAGGTATTTCGTAGGATTTCAAAGATTTTTAAATATTTCAAGGTATTACTGAAGATTTCAGATTTTAGGATATTTTTAAAACTTCCAAGGAATTTTAAACAAATTTCAAAAATGTTAAGCGATTTCAAAAGGTTTTAAAGAAATTGAAATATCTTAGGGTATATTTAATATATTTCAATAATTTGCAGTATTTCCACATTTTTTTTATATTTTAAAGATTCCAAGGAATTTACAATTGATTTGAGTAATTTAATGGGATTCCGTAAGATTTTAAATATTTCCGGGTATTTTAAAAGATTCCAGACATTTTCAAAAGCTTTAAAAAGTTTTAAGGGCTTTCAAAAGATTTCAAAGGATTTGAAATATTTCAGGATATTTTAATAAAAGATGCTAAGGAATATGTACAAGATTTCTATAAAGTTAAGGGATCCCAAAGGATTTTACAGATTTTAGCATGTCTTTAAAAATGTCAAAGAATTTTCAAGAGCTTTAAAAACTTTCAAAGGATTTAAAATATTTTTAGGCTATTTTAAAATGTTTCACAGAATTTTAAACATATTTCAATAATTTAAA
Source organism: Andricus coriarius (assembly GCA_932066315.1). Classification (NCBI taxonomy): domain Eukaryota; kingdom Metazoa; phylum Arthropoda; class Insecta; order Hymenoptera; family Cynipidae; genus Andricus; species Andricus coriarius. The sequence continues at coordinate 7,811 of CAKNWT010089795.1, read as the reverse complement.
GGTATTCCAAGGGATTTTAAAGATTTTAGGGTATTTTTAAAACTGCCAAAGAATTTTAAAGAGCTTTAAAAAGGTTCAAGGGATTTCAAAAGATTTCAAAGAATTAGAAAATTTTTAGGGTATTTTAAATTATTCCAAAGTATGCTCAAAAGATGAAATTTTTTAAAAATGATTTCCAATAATTTGAATGGGTTTAAGGTATTTAAAAAAAGTTTTTCATACGATTTTAAAGAATTTTCTAGAATTTCGGCAGATATGGAACGATTTTATAGGATCTATGTGGTTTAGGATATTTAAAAATATTCGAAGACATTTTATAAGATTTTCGAGGATCTCAATGATTCATTCACAAGAATTGAGGAATTTCGTAGGTTTTCAAATATTTTAAGGTATTACCAAAGATTTGATAGAATTTAGGATATTTAAAAAAATTCGAAGGAATTTTTGAGAGATTTAACAAATATTAAGGGATTTCAAAAAGTTTTAAAGGATTTGAAGGTATATCAGGATATATTTAATAGATTTTAATAATTTGAAGTGGTTTCAGAATATTCAGATTTTGAATTGATTTTGATAATTTAATGTGATTTCAAAGGATTTGAAATATTTTATGGTATTTTAGAAGATTTCAAAGAATTTTCAAGATCTTGAAAAAGTTTGGGCGGATTGTAAAATATTTAAAACGATATGAAATGTTTCAGGGAATTTAAAAAGATTTCAATTAAAATGTTTGATTGATTTTAATAATTTAAAGGTATTCCAAAGGATTTAAAAGTTTTAAGGGTATTTTTAAAAATTTCTAAGTATTTCAAGGCATTTGAAATATTTTAGGGTATTTTAAAAACATGCAATGAATTATCAAGAGCTTTAAGAGATTCAAGCAGTTTTAAAGGACTCACAATATTTTAGGATATTTTAGGATATTTCAAAAGAATCCAAGGAATTTTGAATAGATTTAAATAATTTGAAGGGATTTTTAAGGATTTGAAAGATTTTAGGGTATTTTTATAATATCCAAGCAATTTTCAAGAATTTCAAAAAGTTTTAAGGGATGTCAAAGGATTTACAATATTTGAGGGTATTTTAAAAGATTCAAATGAACTTTAAATTGATTTCAAAAATTTGAAAGGATTTCAAAGGATTTTAACGATTTTTAGGGAGTTGAAAAAAATGTTCATACGATTGTAAAGAATGCCCCAGAATTTTCGAAGATATGGAACGAATTTACAGGACTTATGAGGTTTTAAGAAATTTTAAAAGGTTCCAAGAGATTTCACAAGATTTCCGAGGATTTCAATGATTTTAAAGAATTTTAAATGCTCTCAAGTTATTTTAAGAAATTTTCCAGGATTTCAGAAAATATAATCAGATTTTATAGTATTTCGCAGGATTTTATAATATCGTAATGGATTTCAAAGAACTTATTCACTAAAAGTGAGAGATTTCTTATAGGGTTTTAAAGAGTTGAAGAAATTTAAAAATATTTTTTGCATTTCTTTTGAATTCATTTGGAATTGACCCTGAATTCTTATTAATTTATCCTGATTAATTTTAAAGTCCTTTAAATGCTTTAGAATTCTCTTGAATTTTAAAAAATACAACTTTTCTTGTAAAAAGATTGTTTCTTCTTTTCTACATGTAAAAATAAATGTTTAATATTTCCCCATTTCCTCCTGTTTTGAAAATCTTGGTTTAAAAAAAAATTGTAATTTCGATTTTTAAAAGTGGTTTGGAATACTGATTTTAAATAACGATTTCTGCATAATTTTCAGGGGATTTACCTACTACAAAATGAGCAATTTGGACACAAGAATCGCAAATCCAGATCAACTACTCACTACAGACGTTGATAAATTTTGCGAGAGCTGCACTGATCTCTACAGCAATTTGGCCAAACCTCTTTTGGACATTTCTATTTATGTCTACCGACTAACGTCAACGCTCGGTGGACAGGTGATAAACATTTTAAGAATTTTTAGAGAAATATTCGAAAAGTATTAATTTATTATATTATAGCATTGATTTTTTTTTCATTTTTGCAGACGCCTCTTCTTATGCTCTCATATTTAGTAGTGGCTGGTGGATTTTTGACGAATCTGAGAAAGCCAATAGCACAATTAACTGTGAAAGAACAACGATTAGAAGGAGAATATCGACACATTAATTCGCGACTGATCACGAATTCAGAGGAAATCGCCTTCTATCAAGGAAACGCAAGGGAAAAATTGACCCTTCTTGCTAGTTTCCACAAACTCGTAAGACCAAATCATTTTTTAAATAACAGCCTTCACACTCTTTCTCCTATTCCCCTTTTGACCTTTTTTTAAAAAAAGAATTCCACTTTTTTATCCTCTTTTTAAGAAAAATCCCCTTTTTCTCGTTTTTTCGTTTAAATGAGAATTGAATTAATAGAACGCAATAAGAAAATTCAACTATTTCTGGTTTAGAATTCATCTTCTTTTGTTTTTTGACGAAAAATCAACTATTAGGTTGAAAATTCGTTTTTTAATTGAAAATTCATTTCTTTGGTTACAAATTTAAATCTTTTTTTGGAAATTCGTCTTTTGTGGTAGAATATTAATCTTCTTGGTGAAAAATTCATCTTATTGGTGGACAATTCATTTTTTAGGTTAAAAATTCGTTGTTTTTTGGGTTAAAAATTAATTTTTTATGTTTGATAATTCATCTTCATGGTTCAAAATTTAACTATTTGGTTCAAAATTTCTTTTTTTTTTAATTGAAAATTTATAAGTATAGTTGAAAATTCATTGCTTTGGTTAAAAATTTAACTATTTTTTCGCATGAATGCGAATTAAATTAATAGAACCCAATAAGAAAATTCAACTATTTTTGATTGAAAGTCAACTATTATTAATTGAGAAGGTTACAATTATATTTTTGGTTCAGAATGCATCTCCTTTGGTTAAAAATTCTATTTGGTTGAAAATTTCATTCTTTTGCTCAAAATTTAACTATTTTGTTTTAAAGTCATGTTTTTTGGTCGAAAAATCAACTATTAGGTTAAAAATTCATTTTTTAATTGAAAATTCATTTCTTTGGTTACAAATTTAAATCTTTTTTTGGAAATTCGTCTTTTGTGGTAGAATATTAATCTTCTTGGTGAAAAATTCATATTATTCGTGGAAAATTCATTTTTTCGGTTAAAAATTTTAATATGTTGTTGAAAATTCGTTCTTTTTTTGGGTTAAAAATTAATTTTTTAAACTGAATATATAACTATTCCATTTGCAATTGAAAATTGATCTTTTTTATTTGAAAACTCATGTATTTTGTTCAAAATTCGTCTTTTTTGGTAGAAAATTATTGTTTATGGTTGATAATTCATCTTCATGGTTAAAAATTTAACTATTTGGTTCAAAAATTTTTTTTTCTAATTGAAAATTTATAATTATAGTTGAAAATTCATTGTTTTCTTGAAAATTAGTCCTTTTTGAATTAAAAATTCCACGGTTTTAGTAGAAATTTATCTTTTTGGGTTAAAAATGCAATTGTTTGATTGAAAATTAATCGGTTCGAGAAATCATCTTTTTTTTTTTGAAAATTCGTCGCTTTTGGTTGAAAATTCGTTTTTTTTTAAGGTTTGTGATTGCATTTTTTAAACTGAAAATGTAACTATTCCATTTTTGATTAACAAATTTATATTTTTAATTGAAGATTGATCTTAAATCATTTAAAATTCATCTACTGCTGCAATATCAACTATTACATGTTTTGTTGAGTATTTATCTTTTTCTTTTTCTTGAAATTTGAACTTCTTTGTAAAAGATTCATTTTTTTGGTTACAGATTCATAATTTCAATTAAAAATTTAACCTTTTTCTTGAAAATTAATATTTTCGGGTTGAAAATTCAATTGGTTTGTAGAAAATGTATCCTTTTCTGTTTGAAAATTCAACTTTTTTGTATTTTTTTTGTAGGAAGCTAATCTTCTTGGTTTAAAATTCAACTATTTTGTAGAAAAATGACTTTTTTTGTTGAAAATTCATATTATCGGTTTGAAAATTCAACTGTTTTGCAGAAAATTCAACAAATTGGTTGAAAATACAGGAATTCTGTTGAAAATTCGTCTTCTTTGGTAGAAAATTAAACCTGTTGGTGGGAAATTATTAAATTATTTGATTAAAAATTGATCTTCTTCGATTGAAAATTCAACTACTTGGTTGAAAGTTGAACTGCTTTGTTAAAAATTAATTTGTTTAAAGATTCACCTCTTTGGTTGAAAATTTAACTATTGTGTTCAATCTTCGTTTTTTTTTTGTTAAAAATTAATTTTTTTATTTAAAAATTCAAGTAATCCATTATTTTGTTGAAAATTGATCTTTTTTGTTTCAGTTCAACTGGTTAAAAATTCATTTTTTGTGTATGAAAATTAATTTTTTGACTGAAAATTTAACTATTCCACTTTTTGGTTGACTATTGCTGTTTTTAAGTTGAAAATTCGTCTTTTGGTATATAATTCCATTTTTTATTGTAAATTTATCCTTTATAAGTTGTAAATTCTAATATTTAGTTGAAAATCCTTTTTTGTGTGTATTAAAATTAATTTTTTAACTGAAAATGTAACTATTCCAGTTTTGGTTAAAAACTTATATTTGTTACTTGAAAATTCAACTATTTGTTTGCAAATTCATGTATCTTGTTGAAAATTTGTCTTTTGGTAGAAAATTAATATTCTAGGTTGAAAATTTATCATTGTAGATTAGAAATTAAATTATTTTGTTGAAAATTGATCTTTTTTGTTTCAGTTCAACTGGTTGAAAATTCATTTTTTGTGTATGAAAATTAATATTTTGACTGAAAATTTTTCTATTCCAGTTTTTGATTGACTATTGCTGTTTTTTAGTTGAAAATTCGTCTTTTGGTATATAATTTCATTATTTATTGTAAATTCATCTTTTATAAGTTGTAAATTCTAATATTTAGTTGAAAATCCTTTTTTGTGTGTATTAAAATTAATTTTTTAACTGAAAATGTAACTATTCCAGTTTTGGTTAAAAACTTATATTTGTTACTTGAAAATTCAACTATTTGTTTGGAAATTCATGTATCTTGTTGAAAATGTGTCTTTTGGTAGAAAATTAATATTCTAGGTTGAAAATTTATCATTGTAGATTATAAATTAAATTATTTTGTTGAAAATTCAAGCATTTCTTTGTTAAAGTCATCATTTTTGGTGAGCAATTCAACTTTTTTTGTCGAACATTCATCTTTTTGGATGTAAAACTAGTCTTTTTTGTAGAATAGTCGCGTTTTTGGTTAAAAATTCATCTTTCTTCGATGAAAATGAACTTTTTTGTTGAAAATACAACTATTTGTCTGTAAATGCAACTCTTTGGTTAAAAATAAACTTATTTTCTTGAAAACTCAACTATTTGTTTGAAAATGCAACTGTTTTTGGTTGAAGTTCAATCTTTCTTCTTTGAAAATTTGACTATTTGGTGGAAAATTTAGCTTTGTGGAGAGAAAATTCAAGTATTTGATTTAAAAATTCAACTATTTTGTTAAGATATAAATTATTTTGTTGAAAATTCAAGTATTTTGTTGAAAAGATATCTTTTTTGGTCAACAATTCAACATTTTTGTTGCTGATTCATCCTTTTTTGTTAAAGATTAATCTTTTCTGGTTCAAAAGTCAACTATTTTATAAAAAATACGACTTTTTAGCTTCAAAACTTAACTCTTGTGGAGAAAATTTGTCTTTTTGGGTTGGAAATTCAACAATGTAGTTGTACATTCACATATTTTATTAAAAATTCGCCTTTTGGTAGAAAATTATTCTTCTTGGTGGGACATTCATCTTTTTCAATCAAAATTTAATTATTGGATTGTTTTTTTTTTTCACTTTTCTTGAAAATTGAACTGCTGTGTTGAAAAATGTGTGTTTGTTTGAAAATGCAAGTATTCCATTTTTAGTTGAAAATATATCCTTTATAAGTTGATAATTCAACTGTTTATTTGAAAATTCGTTTTTTGTGTATGAAAATTAATTTTTTATATGAAAATTAAACTATTCCATTTTTTTAACTGATTTTTTTTACTTGCAAATGCAATTATTTGTTTGAAAATGCATGTATCTTGTTGGAAATTGATCTCTTGGGTAGAAAATACATCATTGTAGTTTTAAAAATTAATTCTGAACACATATTAAAAACATTCGACTTTTTAGCTTGAAAACTTAACTTTTGTGTAAAAATGTTGTCTTTTTGGGTTGAAAATTCATCTCTCTTATCAATATATTATCTAGATTAATTTTATTTCCAAGAATTTATTCCCATATTATTCCCCTATTTCAATGAAAAATCACCCAATTTCCCCTGTTTCGAGAGAATTTTTGGCTGTGAAGTCTGAAATAAATATAAAAGTAATTTCTTTTGATAATCTCTACTAAAGTTACAAATTTGCAGGTGACACATCTTCGAAAATTCCTGGAGTTCAGAGTCGCTATTGGTGTAGTGGACAATTTCGTTGGAAAATGTAAATATGGATCTCTGATAAATATGAATTAGGGATTATTTTGTGAATTAAGTCCATATCTTAATGAAATCTTTTTTATTTTAGACGTGGCATCGGTGGTAGGATTTTACGCAGTCAGTATTCCCTTCCTTCAAAAGGACCATCCGATTCTCTCTGGATCACCTGACCATCGTTTTAAACTTTACTACACCTACGGTCGTATGTTGGTCAAACTAGCGGAAGCCATTGGCAGGTTGATTTTGGCTGGAAGAGAGATGACGAGATTGGCAGGATTTACGGCGAGGGTGACGGAACTCAGGAAAGTTTTGAATGAGTTAAATGTTGGTAAATATGAGAGAACGATGGTGGCGGATTTCAAGTCGAGTTCGGTCGGACAACCTGGTGATGGCAAGATTGTGGCAAAGGATAATATAATTCGTTTTGATCGAGTTCCTCTCGTCACACCGAATGGAGATGTTCTCATCAAGGAATTGTCGTTCGAGGTGAAATCTGGAATTAATGTTTTGGTGTGCGGACCAAATGGTTGCGGAAAAAGCTCTCTCTTCAGGGTCTTGGGAGAGGTAAATATTAGAAGTTAATTTGAAATAATTTCGATTATAACATTAATTCAGGGTGTCTAGCGACCTGGAAATCTTTGAAAACCTGGAAAAATCCTTGAATTTTTCTCTACCTGAAAAAAAAACCTGGAACAGTCCTGGAATTTTGCTCATGGTCCTGGAATTTTTATTCCCTTGAAGAAAAAAATTTTTGTTTTCAAATTTGTTCTCTGCTGAACCGTTTTTTTGGAGGGGCATGTATATAATAATCAAGGTGTCTATTCACCTAGATGACCCTGAAAGTGTTAGGGAATTTTTGTTTAAAGCCAGGGAATTTATTTTTCGAGAGCATGAATAATTTTTTGTATAATTGTAATATAAAATTGAATATCAATATTTTTTCATTTTCTTTTTTAGTTAAAAATTCAACTATTTATTTGAAAATTCATGTATTTTGTTGAAAATTCGACGTTTTGATTGAGCATTCATCTTTGTAAGTTGAAAATTTAACTATTTGGTTAAAAGTTCACATATTTTGTTAAAAATTCAACTCTTTGGTTAAAAATTTAACTATTTTGTTGAAAATTCATTTTGTTTGGCTGAAATATTAACTATTTGATTTTGCACTGAGAATTTAAGTATTTGTTGAAAATTCAACTGTTTTTGGTTAATGTTTGATTTTTTTGTTTCAAAATTCAAATATTTGGGTGAAAATTCATTTTTGCAGGTAGGAAATTCAACTATTTTGTTGAACATTTGTCTATTTGGACAGGAAATTCGA
>CAKNWT010089740.1:0-12602 GCA_932066315.1 Andricus coriarius | reverse complement strand
TATTGGTTAAAAAATTATGACACTTATTATATTTGCAGCTTTTACTAGCGAACAATAATTAAAAAAAATTACGAAATTTAAAAAAAATCTTTTTTCGCAGTAATCTTTTTTTTGAAAATGTGGAACAACAGGTTTTTTTTGTTGATTGAGTCATATGCACACATTTAAAAAAAAGTTGAATATGTCGAACCAGATATTTATTCAGCTTTAACCAAAGAAAAAGTCATTTTGCTTTTTCGGGAAAAAACTTCTGTCGCGATTTAAGATTTTTGGGATTTCATATTTTTTTTCGATTTTGGGACGTTATACACACCACGAAAAAAATGTTCCCATGAATAAAAAATAATAACATGTTTCTTTTGTTCATGCTGAAGAAATTTCATGTTCGAATCAATCCAAAAAACATGTTTTTGTACATTTTCAACAGATTTTGAATATGGCAAAATCTTTTTTCAATTTTCAAAATTTTAAATATTGTAATTTTAAAAGTCAGAACAGAAGATATTAACCGATTTCAATTTTTTTTCTTCACTTGTTTTGGATGTCGGACTAAAAATTGTTATCCCTCAGCTCAAACGATTCGATTAATTTTAGGATTTTTACTTCGCTCTACTGAAGAGTGTAGTTTTAAATTTACATTGAAAGTATTGATTATAGTAAGGAAGAAATTACGAATCTTGGAAATAAATATTTGTGACAACGATGTTAAACATATCAAAATTTTGTATTTAACTAATTCTGTTTTTTTCTCAGACTTTTTGATATCACTGTGAATGGATTTCCAACGACCTAAGTATATCCAATTTGTAAAAATAAATTATTTAATAGCAGAAATCATTGAAATGTCATTGAAAATTATTTAAAAATATATAATTTCTCATAAAAAGATTGTTTGTTCTTTTCGAGATATAAAAATAAAGGTTTAATCTTTCCCTTATTTTCCCCTTTTTCGTGAGAAAATCACCCTATTTCCCCTTTTTTGAGCTCATTTTGCGCTGTGATCCCTGAGATTCAACAAAATTTGTTTAAACTTTGTCAAAAATGGCGAACGTTAAATATTTATCATAATCTTATGACAAGTTCTTAATTTTTTTGTGATTAAATACATACAAACATCTAGTTTTTCCAAAAAATACACCTCCTATTATTTTTATATTCATCTTGAAATGTTCGTGGGATGCAATATCACCATACAAAAATACCATTTACTTGAAAGTTTCATTTAAACTTGTGTCGGCCGCACCCTTAGTCATTTTCCACTTTTTATTTGAATAATAAATTTATTTATTTATATCAAATCACAATTTAGAGTGAAGTTTCAAAATTTTAGACGATTTCGTTCAGAAATTATAAATAAAAAAGTACGCAGAATGTCTTATCACGCTCTTTTCCCAACCTGCAGATTGCAAATGAAAATTGCTAATCAATATTAACACAATTGTTTTAATATTTCAGATTCACAGATATCACTTATATTGAGTTGAAAAAGATAAAAATCAAGAATAGGGTTAAATAGTTTAGAGTTGAGGATTTTAAAAAGCAGTTCAAAATCCCACAAGGTTTTTGTCTGGTCATGCGGCATTGCTAGTTTAGGATAAAACGCGAAAATATTGATGCAGACCCTTCATTAGAAAAATGTTTATATCTTAGTCCATTTGGAAATTTGGTTGTTTTTGACAATATCATTGTCTGAAATGGTTAACTTTTTGGCAATCTTCCTTATATAAACCGAATTATCCATACAGTTTTACATGTGCTATATTACTTAATTAATTTTTCGAAGTATCTAAACTTATCTTAACATAGGAATAAAGTTGCAACAAGATTGGTTGCAATTTTTTCCACCAAGTCCTTTTCCAACTCCCCCAATCAGGTTGCAAGTTTATGTAGTCTGTTTATAAGTAATTTAATTCACAGTTAATTCAAATTTAAATTCTCAATCAATAGCTTGAAAATAGATTAATAAATGCTTTTTTTAGAATAGTGCAATAGTTCAGCAGTTCAATAAGTCTAAATTCTTACTCGTTCGAATCTGAAAAATAATTGTGGCTATTGAGGCCGGAAAATTATAATTTTTTGTCTTCATTTGTATTTGAAAAAATTGTTTACTCAAATTAATTATCAATAAGAAATACAGGAAATAACAAAAAAAAAGTGCAATAATTTTTCTAAGTTTGCAATTAATTATTTCATGTTTTAGCACAAACCATTTTCTGTGAGGGTAACAGAAATCGATGTCGATGTATTCCATCGAGTTTCCCACCGAAATGAAGACGACACCGATGAAGAAACACATTTCTATCAAGCAATTCAGAAATGGAACGTGCTTAATCTTTCCGAAAATTACAGCAGCCTCAAAAAAGAACTGCGAAACATCGTCACATTAGCACAACTCCTGTACAGTAAACAAGATGTGCTTGATACACTTATGAAATATTTAAAACTGAAAGACCCTCTTTGCTTGCAAACAGTCTTAGAGTAAGTAATTTAAATTCCTGATATAAAATTAATAATGAGTTTCAATGTTATGTTGTTGTCTGGTGTAGTGAAATAGTTTTTTGTCTTTATTTGTGGAAAAAATTCATAATCTTTTCATCAATTTCCAATTATATACATTATCATTACCCACTTCTATTTGTAATTTAAAAAATTGTTGCAGGTTAATCGTTGCAGTGGCGAGAGACTTGCAGAATGAATTCTACGAACATTTTCCAGAATTCTTGTCGGCTATCATTGATCTTTTGCACACTAAGGATGTCGATCAGCTTGAGTATACTTTTACAGCCTTGGCTTACTTATTCAAATTCTTGTGGCGATATTTAATTAGAAACGTGGATAAAGTTTTCATTCTACTTTTGCCCCTTTTATCTGATTCTCGACCACATTACATAAACGCTTTCGCTGCTGAAAGTTTCGCCTTCGTGGTTAGAAAAGTTAAAGACAAAAAGGTTTTTCTAACTCTAGTATTAAGTGCATTAGAACAAACTCAAAATGGAGTCCTAGGTTGTGGAAAATTGCTGTTCGAGGTAATTTCTGGAATTTCAAATCAATTCCACTCTTCTGCAGAGGATTTACTCCCTCTTTATCTCGAATCACTTCAAGACGTGTCACTAAATCAGGATCTCCTCTATCGAGTCTTGACAGAAATGATAAAAAACATTCTTGACACAATTCACTACCAAAAATGCGACGTTTTGTGGACGTCTTTCTTCCGCGTAACTGATAAATTTATAGAAAGCTGTTCACACTTCAAAAAATCTCAAGGAAGAGAAGATCCCATGATTCTCATTCTTCGGCTCATGTTTAACCCCATCGCCGATAAAGGCGGAAGAATGGTTAAAGATCCAGTGACAGTCGCAAAAAAATTTGCAGAATTCGTAAAAATTTTCGAAAATAACACTGAAGTTTTAGAAGAGGTTCTTAAACTTTCTACAAATTTGCTTCTCGCTCCAGGTATAAATATAAGCCAAGAAACTGGAAGTTACCTAGTTTTGAGGATTTTATCAATAACACATACGGAATTGTTGCTGACCATAGTTGAAAAATTGATTCCTTTTACCTCCTTCGAATCTTTAGTCCTACCACATTTGCTTAAAATCAACATTGAGCCAGATTTCAGGAGTAACGTTTTGCGCTTGCTCGCGAAGATAATAAAAGAAAAAGCGCCTCCTTCTCTCAGTGGAATATCGCTTCAAAAATGGCGGAAATTCAACCTGAACGTTCGGAGTGAATCCATTGATGGGGACTTTTTACTAAAGAACTTGAAAACTTTGGAAGATGAACCCTCAGAAGATGCACTTCGTGTTTTATTGATACTTCCTCATCTGAATCCTTTGGACAAGGATCTTAAATCCTCTTTATTAAAGAGTTTAGTTTTCCTTCATGAAAAGATTATCAAAACATCTGATCCACAGGAAATCAATAAACTAGTCTTCCCATTCTTACTAGCAGTCGATTCTGCTGTTCACATACTGAGCCCTGACGACTTTTATCAGTTTCTCACTTCTAATTTTAATGTATTGGAGTTGACACAAAAGCACAAGGATCAGCCTGCAATTTTGAACTCACTAGACTTGAGTTTAACTTACCTCAACGTATCCCAGTTCCGTGAAAACATCATCAATAATACAACCTTCGATTTCTTGCATGGATTTCTAACAGAGAAACTGGGATCCGAGAATCCAGGAATTCGTTTAACAGTAACGCATCTTTTCTCCTTGTTTAAAAATGTAGCGGGTCTCAAAACAGAAACGGAAAGCAGTGGAAGAGATGTTTTTGAGCTTCTCTACTTAGCCGAAAATCAACCAGCCACGGTTCATAAATACAGAGATAAGTTATTGCATTTGGAGGCTTTGAATTTCGAGAGCCAAGCACTGATTTTTTTAGACCCGTCTTATTATGATGTACCACTTTATTATTTAATCGGCAACTTATATTTGAACTTCTCACTCCTCTGGGATCCTGTTTGCAAGATTTTGGGTACTTACGCGAACAAAAAATGTCCACAATTCTGGCCAATATTTCTTTCTCAATTGACAAGAGAGATCAAAGTTTCAAGTTCTTATATTTCGACATTTAATTGCGACATTATGTCTTCGCTAGAAAAAGGAATTTGTGGCAACGATGAGAAGGTTGACTATGAAAATTATAAGCTTCTGCTTTGGAAATCTATGGCTCATTTCTCGGAGTATTGTGAGACGAAGAATCGGGATTTGACGGTTTTGTTTATAGATTATGTGGAGAAGTTCGTTTTTAAATCTAATAGTGAAGATGGAAAGTCTTGCAGTATTGAAAAACGGAAAGAAGTGAAGTCGGAAGAGTTTGAAGAAGAGGAGGATGAGGAAATGAAAGAAGAGGATACAAAAGAAAATGATGAGAAGGAAAGTGAAAACGTGGATGAAGATATGAAAGAAGATGCAAGTAAAATTAAAGTCGACAAAAAGATAAAAGATAATAAGGAACCTCAATCAAAAAATAAGATGAAGCTTCTTCTGGCCCAGATGCAAGTTTTCAGCAAAGTTGTAAATCCGAAAGCTCTCTACAGGGAACCCGAGATGTTCAAAATCTATTTGGATCTCCTCACATCCAAAAATTCAGAGATTCAAAAAGCTGCTCTGAATTGTCTTTTCGCCTACAAACACAAGTATCTTTTGCCTTACAAGGAACACCTGAATAATTTTGTTGACGAAAAACACTTGAAAAGCGAGTTGACTCATTTTAAAATCAACAAGGAGGACAGCATAATTGAAGAAGATCATCGCGAAGGTCTCCTTCCAATTTTGATGAGGATCATCTACGCAAAAATGACAATGAGAGTCGGGATGAGAACCGGAGGCAAAGCAGGTGGAATTCTTCGTAGAAAGATGATACTTCGATTTCTCGCAGGAACAGAAGAAGAAGAAATGTTTACATTCGTTCAGATGGCTTTTAAACCTTTCCAAAATCGTCTTCCGATTTCATCAGGAGGCAGTGTCGATCTGAGGCAAATGGTTAGTGATGTGATAAGCCAAGTTGATCTGACTAATGTCACACCTCCAAAGAGACTTCAAAGCGCAGTTAATCTTCTTGCGATTTTGATAGAGCAGTTTGGAGGGAAGATGATGGACAAATTACTGCCTCATCTTTTGAGAATTCTGATCTGCATTTTGGCTCAGGTCACTGGAATTCTCAACAAATCGGATGAAATTCATTCCGGATTCTTACCATCAATCAGAAACGTAAGGACAAGTTGCATCAACATTCTGGCTAGGTTCTTTGTTCATTTTGAGAATTACAATTGGACTACTTCGGAAATCGACTCAGTATTCGACATCGCAGTTTTTCCCTGGCTTGAAAAATTACCCCTGGAAGGTATTCATAGTCCAACTGCTTTATTGAAAATGTTCTTGGCTTGGAGTCAGAATCCTAGGTATTATTCTCTGCTTGTGAAACACCAAGAAAATGACGAGACCTTCACGCCTTTGGTTTACGTAATGCGATTGTTATTGGGACCTAAAACTCATTCCTCAGTCGCAAACACAATTCTAGAAATGATCGAGAAGATGTTGACTCTGCAGGACTACGATAAATCAAATCAAGATCCTGATGCGATGGAAGTAGATGAGAGAATTGAATCTCTGAATTCTGTGGTTTCAAATGTTTTGGAAATGAACTGGGCTTCTTTACCCAAGGGAATAAATTATGGATCTGCGATTCTCCTTCCCCACGTCACGAGTATTCTAGAATACGCAAGAAGGAAATTGGAAAAGATCAAGAAGTTCAATAAGGGAGTGAAAAAGTCGGAGCTTGTTATTCTCTCGAGAATTTCCGAGTTTGTCTCTGACAGTAAAACTAGTGATACACTTTTATCCCTGATTGTTCCAATCTTGGTTAAAAAAGCTTCTTTGGGAGAGTCTGAAGAAACGATAGTCGATCTTCTCACGACGGTCACGAATCTTATCAAGAATGTAAAGAATACTGAACAGCATATCAGAATCCTCACTCCGTTGATCAGTTGTATCTCTGGTGTTCTCCCTAGAAGAGACTTGATTCAGTTGTTCAATACTATTGCCAGCAGATCATCCGAGAATATCAGAGAGAAGATGATTCGAGACTTCAATTTATTAAAGGCTCTCAATTCCTGGGATGTGAAGTGGGTCGACCAGCCAGACTTTCAAAAAAGACTGGATACGTTTGAGGAATTGAATTCTCTTATAGGAAAGAATGAAGTCTCTCTTGAATTTGGAGTTGCTGTTATCCACAATTGTTTTTTCTTTTTGAAGACTGAAAAGGATTTAGCAATTCGAGACAGTTCGGGACAATGTTTGAAAGACATCGGCCAAAAATTGGCAGAGAATCACAAAGGAAATCCGGTTGATAGAAGATATTTAATAGATGACACGATCCTGGGAATGGTCAGGAAAAGTTTAAGGAGCAAAAACGAAACTCTAAGACTTCAGTCTATAGCCTTTTTGGGCCACATGGCTCTCGAGTGTTCGGAAGTTCATCCAGTTTTGAGAGATCTGTCTCAGTTAGCTAACAAAGTTGATCCTGAAGTTGATTTTTTCGAAAATATGCAGCATTTACAGCTTCACAGAAAAGTTCGAGCACTTTTGAAATTCTGTTCAGTGGCTAAGACACTTAAGAGAGCACCAAATCCGAAGACGTTAACTCAATTTATTCTTCTTCTTGCTTCGTCATATTTGTGTAATGAAGACTTCGCGAATAAAAACAGCATTGTAGATGCTTCTATTGAAACTGTAGGAACCGTTTGTCGGTTGCTACCTTGGCATCAGTACGAAGTAATTTTAAAGTATTACTTGGATAAGCTGAGAGGTTCGTTTGAATTTCAGAGACAACTTGTTAGGCTTATTGTGGCTATTTTGGATGCCTTTCATTTCGATCTTTCGAAGTATAAGGAAATTAAACCTTCATTGGAAGCTGAGCAGCCATTGATTTTGGAGAGTCATGTGTCTATCTTAGAAGAAACTCCTATTATGGATGGAGAGAATGCAGAGAATGTTGATAAGCTCGAAGCGGAAGTAAATCTCGATGAAGCTTTAGAAAAAGAAACGGATAATGATTTGCCTGCAGAAGAGGTTGAAGAAGTCTCTGCTGGGAAATCAAGCGACTTACCAGCGATGGAAAGGGAGACAGTGCTTTCTAACTACATGGCGAAGAGACTTGTCTTCAGTATATCAAAGGTCCTTTTGCCCCAGTTGCAAAGAGCAATTGTTGCCAGAACTCATCATGAAAACAGTCACAAAGTGAACAGGAAAAGAACTGGCGATGAGAGAGAAGAGGAAGAATTGATGAGAGTTCCTGTTGCTCTCGCAGTTGTTAAGCTTCTTCAAAAATTGCCTGAGGGAATGTTAGACTCAACTCTTCCTGGTATTTTCATGAAGCTCTGCACGTTCCTGAAATCGAAACTCGAATCGGTTCGAAGAGCAACTCGAGACATTCTAAAGAACATTATGATCACTCTTGGTCCTGTGTATCTTCATCATTTGTTGAGGGAAATGAACACTCTTTTGACGAAAGGTTTTCAGGTGCATGTTCTTGTTTTCACGATTCAGTCTGTCTTGGAATGTTTGAAGCCTTTCTTAAAACCGGAACACGTCAATACAAACTTAAGAAGCATTTTGTCAGTTTGCAAAGTTGATTTATTCGGGTTGACTGCTGAAGAAAAAGAGATTATTGGGATTGTGAAGAACACGTCTGAAGCTAAGTCAACGAAGAGCTACGCCATATTTCACACATTGGCAGAGTTTATCAGCGAATCATGTCTGATAGATATCATGCTGCCGCTGAAAGAAGTTCTTGGAAAGACACATTCGCATAAAACGTTGTATAAAGTTGGGGAATGTTTGAGACAAATTTCTATGGGTTTGGCGGATAATAAATTCATAGAGACGAGGCAAATGTTGATATTTCTTTATGGCGTTGTTTCGGAAAGCATTCCAGATCTTGTCCCAACAAAGAAGGAGAATAAAGCCAGTGAAAAGGAAATCGTAGCTCGATCACGTCAGAATCCTGACTGTTTTCTTATTCAGCCGGAACCGAAGAGCAGAATGGGTGCAAAAACTTGTGCAAAAAAGACGAGAAATACTAATGCTCATTATCTGGTTGAATTTGGGCTGGAACTGAATCACACTTTTTTGAAGAGGGATAAATTTGCTGGTGTTGAATACAAACCGCTTTTGGATCCTTTTGTGCCAATTTTGAACGAGAGTCTCAAGTCTCAACATGTGAAGATAAGCACACTAGCGCTGAAATGTCTGAATTGGGTAATAAAAATGGACCTGCCCTCAGTCCACGAATTGATATCCGAGATCTGCTCTTCAATATTCAGTATTCTCCACAAATACGCAGTGGCCGGTTTAAGCAAAGGAGATAATTACGACTTAGTGATGGCAGCTTTTAAATGCACTTCAGTTATCCTGCGAAACGTAAAACACTTCACGATAAATGCAGATCAGTTAAAATTGCTGATAATTTACGCTGAGCAAGATCTTCACGACAGTGAAAGACAAGCGACAGCTTTTGGTCTCCTCAGGGCGATTATCAGTCGAAAAATGATTGTTCCCGAGATGCACGATGTCATGCACAAAGTGGCGATACTGAGTGTGACTTCAGAATTAGATCACGTGAAGCTACAATCTCGACAAGTCTTCTTCTCATATCTCATTGATTATCCTCTTGGCAATAAACTCAAGGATCACATTCACTTCTACACTGCTCAACTCAACTATGAACTCCAGCCAGGTCGAATAAGCGTTTTAGAAATGATTCACAGCATTGTCACAGCATTTCCAGAGAAAGAACTCGTCAAATATTCTGGCTCTTTATTCGTTTCGGTAGGCGTCAGGCTTATAAATGACGAGGATCCTGCCTGTAAAAAACTTTGTGCGAAATGCATCAGAGAGATGATAAAGCGTCTTCCAAATAATCAAAGGAATGAACTCTTCGATGTTGTGATGACCTGGATGAAGGACAAGAAGATCACGCACAGAAGTTTGGCTCTTCAACTCTGCGGAATATTTATTCTTGTTGAGACCGAGGGTTTCGAATCAAGACTCGAAGAAGTATTGCCTTTCTTGTTGAAGCAGTTTCACGCTCATGTGGATGAATCTAAACCAGGGCGTTTTGTGAAAGTTCAAAATTTTATGGGAAGATCTGGAGAAGTTGGAAAGAATATAAAAGATCCAGAGAGACTGAAGGATCATCATTTGATTCTTGTTCTGCAGGTATTGCTGAAGGTGGCTGCAAACTGCACTGCGTTTTTGAAAGATGAGAAGTTCAAGGATCATGTCCATTCCTTTGCTGGTAAGCTTCTATTGGTGTAAAATATACAAAATCGTAATCTTCAATTTAAAAAATATTGCTCTCCTTTACATTATTAATCTTAAATCAACTTTTTTCTTTCAGATCAAAGTCAATCTCTGCTGGCACATCCACACTTGTGGGTTCGATTAGCAGCAAGTCAGCTACTCGGATTTATTCTCTCGGCTCTTGATACTGAAAAAGTAGAGCATCTTTTAAAAAATCCAGATGAGGCCCCAGAATCTGGATACATATATTCCGACCCTGTCAGCACTTTAAGAAGTTTAACACTAGATTTGATCGCTCAGTTGTATCCAGATATGGCATTGGAAGAATTATCGGATCAGATAGTCAAGAATTTGGTTTTCATTGCAAGACTCTTGCAGTCTTTAGATGTTGAGGGTGTTAAATCTGGAGAAAGCAAAGAAGTTCCGAATGAGACTGATAAAAATAGCATGTTTTCGCTTCTCTGGATGGTTAAGAAAATGAGGAAAAGTGTGAACCTGGAAGTGACTCAATCCCCGAAGTCTGTATCTGTTGTAAGTATTTTAATACAACTTTCTGAATTTAATTTTAAGTAAATATTTAAAAATACCCCCACTCTAAGCAAAAAAAAAACTTTTATGAATGATCCTATCCCTATAGTGTTATTTATCACGTTTGGAACTGATCATTTGTTTTTCTTTCAGAGACTTGCAGTTTTTAAATGGGCAGCTGGAATAGTAGCTATGATTCCCATACAAATTTTGCAACCACTTTTGTTCCATTTGATGTCGCCTTTAGTGAGAGAAATGATAACTACTGAAGAATCAAATGCTCCCTTACGACAATTAGCAAAAGAAGTATCCGGGATGATAAAGAAAAAAATGGATAGAGAGGAGTACGTTAAATTACTGAGTACAATTCAACAGAAGATTGACACTAGAAAAGCAGAAAGGAAAAAGTCTCGAAAGCAACAGGTATGTTGGTTTATGTACTAGTTTATTTTACTTTTTTAGATAGGAATCGTCTATTAATTACGACAGGCTTTTTTTGGGTCCAAATCATCCCTTGATTAAGTTCACTCATTAAATTTGTTGAAAATATTTTAATTCACACCTGTTTTGGATTTTGAAATTACTTCTTATACTATCATTCACATTATATGATTATTTGTTTTAAAACTTAACTATCTTGTTGAAAATTCGTTTTCTTTTTTTTTTCTTAAATTAATTTTTTTAACTGAAAATTTAATTATTTCGTGTTTTTTTTTAAATTTATCTTATTTAGTTGGAAATTCAATTATTAGGTTGAAAAAATCCTTGAGTAATTCAAATATTTAGTTGAAAATTCATTTCTTTGGTTGAAAACTTTAGTATCTTGTTGAAAATTCATTTTTCTTTTTTATAGGTTGAAAATTAACTTTTTTAATAGCAAATTTAATTATTCCTTTTTTTTTGTTTAAAATTGATCATATTTAGTTGGAAATTCAATTATAAGGTTAAAAAATCCTTGCGTAATTCAAATATTTAGTTGAAAATTAATTTCTTTGGTTGAAAACTTAACGATCTTGTTGAAAATTCGTTTTCCTTTTTTTTTAATTAATTTTTTTAACTGCAAATTTAATTATTTCGTTTTCTGTAAAAAGCTTATCTTACTTAGTTGAAAATTCAATTATTAGGTTAAAAAATCTTTGAGCAATTAAAATATTTAGTTGAAAATTCATTTCTTAGGTTGAAAACTTAACTATCTTGTTCAAAATTCGTTTTTTTTTTGCTGAAAATTAATTTTTTTCAACTGCAAATTTTATTCTTTTGTTTGTTGTTCAAAATTTATCTTATTTTGATGGAAATTCAATGATTAGGTTAAAAAATCCTTGAGTGATTCAAATATTTAGTTGAAAATTCATTTCTTTTGTTGAAAACTTAACTATCTTGTTGAAAATTCTTTTTTCTTTTTTTTTGAAAATTAATTTTCTTAACTGAAAATGTAATTATCCCTTGTTTTGTTCAAAATTTATCTTATTTAGTTGGAAATTCAATTATTAGGTTAAAAAATCCTTGAGTGATCTTTTTTGTAGAAAATTTATCCGTTTGGTGAACAATTCACTTCTTTGCCTGAAAATGATTTTTTTTATTGAAAATAAATTTTTTTAACTGAAAATTTACCTTCCATTTTTTGGCGCGAATTGATATGTTTTCTATAGAAATTCTATCTTTTTTGGTTAAACAAGAAACTGTCTAATTAAAAGTAAACCTGTTTCGGTTGAAAATGAACTTTTTTGTTGAAAATTCACATCTTGGGGTTGAAACTTCATTTGTTCTGAAACTAATTCGTACTTCCTCCTCGAAAATTAAACAGTTTGGTAAAAAATTAAACTAATTGTTCGAAGTTTGAACTACTCTGTTAAAAATAATTTTTTTAGTTGATGATTCATCATTTTAGTTGAAAATTAATTCCTTTGTGTGAAAACTTTACTATCTTGTTGAAAGTTTGTTTTTCTTTTTTGTTTGAAAATTAATTTTTTTAACTGCATATTTAATTATTCCGTTTTTTGTTGAAAATTTATCCTTTGTAGTTAAAAATTTAACTATTTGGTTGAAAATTCATAGATTTTATTAAATATTCTTTTTTGTTGGTTAAATCCAACTGTTTTATGTTTTCAATTAAAATCTTTTTTTTGTTTGTTGAAATAACAAGTATTATATTTTTCGTTGAAAATTCATATGTTTATGTTGCAAATTCAACTCCTTGGTTGAAAGTTGAACTATTTCCTTAACAGTTCATTGTTCGTGTAAGATCCACATTTTAGGTACAAATTC
>CAKNWT010089705.1:0-10757 GCA_932066315.1 Andricus coriarius | reverse complement strand
TTTTTTTTTTCGAAAAACATAAGATCAATTTTTAGTTGTTTATATAATTGCGCACGTATTGAATTAAATATGAGGTAATCGCATGTATATTCGATATAAAGCATACCGCTTACTGTTCACCTCAAATTGTTATTCACAATAAAATTAGGTCTCTTGCATCCATGAAAGAATTCGAGACCCTGATTGTCTACGAAAATTACATAGCTGGGAATCTACGTTGGCAGCCGCATGTAGATAGGACGCAAGAGTGACACTGGGACCTGAGGAGAACCTTCCGATATTGTTATTTTTGATAACAATTATCTCGTAAACCGTAAGTGAGAGGGAAAAATGGGTGTCATTTTTGCGTTTTGAGTACCGCATATACTACACTATAATATTTGATCCATAATATAAACTAACATCGGTTTACGCGATGGGATCTGTACGTAACTAGATGATATAAAATGTTCGCTAAATTTCTCAAGTAGACACTAACAATTGATGCCCTTTCTAGAACCGTATTCAAGGAGAAAATTGGGGCGAGTTGAGAAGAATTCACTAGGAGCCCCCGTGAATCTTGCTTTGCGACAATCTCGAATTGGAGCTGGTTGTGAATTCGTGTAAATTCGTGAAGAGTAATAGGGTTTTCAAATATCCTATTCGTCTGAATTCAGCGACAATTTTTTAGGGGACCTTATTTATTTCAATGTATCAATACGAATTAATTTCAGTGTCCACCGATTCCTTTTAATCCGCGAGATTTTAAGTCAATCTCCAATTCGCCAGAATTCGCCAGCGCAAATTAACAGTTAAATACTGGCCTATTCAAACGAATTCTTAAGGTATAACCAGCGCGCAGGGCATATAGGATCTGTTATAAATATACATTAATGAGTCCGGTAGCCCAGTGCTCGTCATCTGGACTTACACACTTGGGATCGCTGGTTCGAGACCCTTTTTGTGCTTTAAAAATTATTTGCACAATGGAAACGTGCTGCTGTGCTTATAATATTTAGAAGTTTATACTGCTAGATGGGCAAAGTGAAAGAAACAAATATCTAAAAGGTAGAAAACTCTTTATTCAGTTAACCCGACGCTACAGATGAGAGACCGAGATGAGTGAACCACCGAGTTAGACAACAGAGATGCAGGGTGGAAGACCTATGAACTAATATAGAGTCAAGCGAGACATGAACGAATACACTGAGGAAAAAGCACTGTTGAATTAAAAGGGACGGTGCTATTGAATTCCGCATTGTTTATTCATGAATAAAAAATACAGTACTATACATAAAAGGATTGATGATCATGCAAGGCTAAAGCATATAAAGTTAAGAAAAATAAGTGTAGATTTATTTCAAGAAAAACTTTTATTTAAAGTGATAAACATACTTTTGAATCAACAAAGTATCTCTTTAAGTTATAGAGAAAATGTCTTACGCCAAACAAAGATACCTTCGATTTAATAGTATCTACTGTAGTTACAATGAATGGCGGTTTTGAATGCGGTCAAAATCATGTCTGTTAGATCTACATGATCTGTGATAGAAACAAAGAAAACTAAATGTTGAGTCATTTGAATATTTTATTATCTGATTAAAATATGCATGTCTTTCAAAAGCGAAATTTTTTAATTTGAAGAAAAACCTTTGTGGTGTGATACGTAAATTTATGTGATTTGAAAAATTACATAACTGTCTGATAGGCTTAGTACAATTGAACAAAAAGTATTTTAAACATCTTCAAATTGAGTTGGAAATCTGTACAAAAAGCACTGAAATACATTTTTCTAACCGATGCGACAGGTATACCAAAATTTGTTCTCAAGTTTGAACTTAGCAATTTAACAGTAAAAATTAAATTAATATAAATATGTACGAACGTCTAGCATCTGAAGTGAATGTGCCATAAAATAATTGCGGTAATATTATTTATTAGTATTAAACTAAATATTAATATAAATTAAATACGCAAAAATAGAAAATATTAATTATGTAAGGATTAATGTTAAAACATGAATATCATTCATTCGATACAAGTAATTGTTGAATAAATATTCAGAGTAAATATT
The DNA here is from genome assembly GCA_932066315.1 of Andricus coriarius. Lineage (NCBI taxonomy): Eukaryota > Metazoa > Arthropoda > Insecta > Hymenoptera > Cynipidae > Andricus > Andricus coriarius. The sequence goes on along the minus strand of CAKNWT010089705.1, from coordinate 8,704 downwards.
TGAATAAAAATTCAAAATAAAAATTATTAAAATAAATTGAGTACATTATACTATTTAACTTAAAACGATGCAAAATATAAATTGAAAAAAATATATTTTTTGCATCATATTATGCACAGAAAATGTTTTTCTTTTCTTTTTTTTCTAATTTTCTGACATTGTATAATCATATCTAACTCATCGAGTTTTAAGAATCTTTTCTTCTAAGTTCGAAAGTGTCGAATGAATACCGTCAGTATTTATGAAATCGTACTCAGCGTTGTGTCGTAGGTATGGGGCTTTAGGCGTGCGGTGTGTGCGTTCGATTCTCTTGTGCTGCAGATATTTTAATAAACTGCGTTTCTCTTAAGTAATACGTAATAAGTGTTCTCTAACCAGAATAAACAATTAGGTTAGTTTATAATGATGTCATGGAGTATATTTAAGAATTTAATATAAATAAAGATACGAGAAAACGGAGGAGTGTTATCAGAGGTTATAAATAGGTATAATATTTTTAGATTTTACTTCTAGCAAGCAAATGTATTTTACATTCGAATTAATATTTTCCTTCTTTGAATCCGGAATTGCTGGTAATAGATTATGGCATCACACTTAAGAATTTAAAGCATGATACTGTCGATTTATAGGACATATCGATTGCACCAAATTTAACGTGTAGTTAACTTTACAATATTTATCTATTAAGTCTATGGCATCTTCAGTTGGGGCTAATCATTTTTTGAAGTAATATAATAATATTTTATTTGAATTAACAAAAGAAGAAATAATAGCATCTGCTTTTGGAATTATAGTATATTCATTTGAAATAGGGCGAAAACACAGTTTGATGCTTCAAAGCAATATTTCATTCATTCAAGTTTTTTTTTCTCAATGTAGGTGCCATATTCAAACGTACAATATGTAGACTTATTCCAAATTGGTATAGGGGACACAATCCTACAGTAGATAATGGTTCTACAGTAGACAATAATTAATTCAAAATACTAATGCATGTAAAATAATTAATTTAGTGCAAATAATAGTGAAGACACGATACGTTTTAATATATTAAAATTATAATTGAGTTTTTACTTATATTTGTGCTTATAATTAATGACTATCTACTGTAGGAACATTATCTACTGTAGAATATGTACTTAAAATAATTTGAGAACTAACATTACTTATATTGTGTTCTTAGCATTCTAAATATACAAACATAAGAAGTTATAAAGGATCTTATCAATATTGCTTTAAATAATTCATGATTTTTTAATTGTAGCTTTTTTCCATTCTTATTATACACTTTTCCATAATTAATAAAAAAAACCATTGTGTTTATGAAGACAAATGTTACCCCTATTATATTTCCAGGTATTGAACATACACAAAATAACAGGAAATTCCAATTTTGATAAATGCACACAGTATCATTTGATCCAATGTATATTTGAGAATAATGTGAAATCATCCATGGCGTAGCTAGTGATAAAACCCTGCAACACACAATAAAATTCACACCTATATAATATGTCGTAGGGATTTATGAGAATCAAGGTATTGTCTAAAAACCTAGGGTGTAATGTTATGCGAGAGTTTAAGTAAATCTTCTATTCAGATGTTACCTTTTCTCTAAATTCCTGGTTTACTAAGGAATTTAGAACACTTCCAGGTCATTTCTCAAAATTCCTAGAGCGTTTTAGGCATTATGAAAAATCTGAAATTTAGGCTTTGTTTTACAATTCCCATAGAGGTTAAAATGAAAGAAATTCAAGTTGATTGCATATCATCGATCACAATTTTTATCCATCAAGGACTACCTTAAGGTTCATTTTGGGACCCCTAAAAAGTTTATCAAAGGCTGACTCGATTGGACGAATCCTTCAAATGTTAGCGTGGCTACAACAATCAGGTAACTATACATACAGACATACATACAGACATATATATGACATACAGTCATATATACATAGGCATACATACGGATATACATACAGGCAGCCAGGGAGACCCCGAGAAAATTCTACGATTTTCGGACTCTGTGAGTGCCGAAACGTAAAGATCCGTTAAGAACTGCAGATCGAAAATGTGGACGATTACATTGCACTCTCATGAATAAGAATGTAAAAAGTATCAAGTACGATAATGATAAATCATCTTGTCTCTACCTCCATGGCCCGTTTAAACATCTACCAGTTTTCCATATTAATCTGTGTATTTTCGTCTAATCGTTCCAGGATTCTAACATCACACTCAACATTGCTCGTAAACAAGGTTTTGGCTATTGAAAATAAAGCTGCTATACGAATACGTAAGGACAGGTCTGGGAAAAAAGTACTTTCAATCTACCCAATCTACAAATTTTATATTAAAAATTGATAAATAATATTCACACCATTTTTTAAATATTTTAGATTCAGAGATATCACTTATAATAAGTTGAAACAGATACCAAGCAAGAGTAGAGTTTAATATCTTAGAGCTGAAGATTTTAAAAACCAGTTCAAAGTCTGTTCCACAAGTTTTTTGTCTGACCATCTTCATTGCTGGTTTAGGATAAAACAAGAAAATAATTATAATAATTTATTATACTACAAAATGGGAAGATATTTTGATACGATGAAGTTAAAATCTAATAAATTAGTAAAATAGTCGTGCGTCCTGTCACGTAATATTTAGCTGCGTGTAACATTCATATCTATCACAAATGAATTCCTTAAGATCTTATTCTTCTATTTCTGTACTATCTTGGGTTACCCTTAATTTTTTTATTTTCAGGCGCTTTGGAAATTTTGTTGTTTTCGCAAAATCTCATTGTCTAAAATGGTAAACTTTTTGGCAATTACCCAACTTCCTTACTCTTTAATAAAATGCATTAATATTATAGTTCAATAGCTTCGTGTCGAATCAAGGAGTCTTTTTTGTTCCTACATCAACTTTGATTTACGTTAATGAAAAGAGTTTCCCGTGGGTCCATTTCCAGTACCTTTACAATTTCATTTTCTTCCTCCAAGTTTAGACGAAGTATTGTGAAAATGTTTCTCCTGAACCATCGCTCCCTTATTTGAAACTCTCTTTTATCTTCATTTCCCTTCTTTACATTTCCCTCTGAATTCTCTGCCTGTGCAAACTCGATTTTTCTTTTCATTGAATCAAACTGTGTTCTTAACTTCTCATCATTTAGTATCTCCCCCTCCTGTTCCGCTTCATCCCTTACCATACTAAATCCCCTCAACCTAACCTATTTTCACTCCCCTATCTGTTTTCTAACCCCTCTATCCTCTCATCGTTCTGCACTTTCTCTACTTTCATTTTTCTAATTCCTTCTGTATCATGTCAGTTCTTTCCCTCATCCTCTTCATCTCTCTTTCCTATTTGTCATATTTTTCTTTAACTCTTCCCTAAATAATCCCGCGCCTTGATTTACTCTTATCCTTTGTATTTCTATGTCGTTCTCCGGTAACCTTTTCATCCCTTTCTATGTTTGGCTTTGTTCTTGTACAATGGTCCCCTGAGCATCATGCTGCACTTGACCTTTCAAGCCCTTTCTAGTTTTTAAAATGTTGTATTTAGATATTCGCGGAAGCCACCGCCGACTCCTCGTGCTTCCAACGTTGACGGCAAGCCCGAACCCGAAACCAAGAGCCCACGCAGCAGACGCTCTCGTCGTTGTGTCTCCGGCCATTCATCTCCGAGCCCTACCCGAAGTCGCCATGGACCCAGCCACTGGACAATCGGGTAAGTTACCGAGTTGAAGCCAGCATAGGAACTTCCGGTAGCAAAGCTGATTTGCGGCCCAGTTCGATTTCAAATTATTATTAGGGTAGCACTGAAAACTGACAGTTGAAAACATCATGGTTGAAAAAGTTGAAGATTGACGCTATTTTTTACCCAAATTCTTAAAATTCCCAATAAACATAATCGTGAAATCTTAACAAATAATTTTTCAATTAACTCGAAAAGAATTATCTGTAAAATCAAGTGCCTTGTACCAGGTCGCACGACTTTAGAATTCAACAAGCCGGTTGTGAAGTATGTAACAATACCTCTAAATTGGGTCGTGATACTTCTTCAATTTCACGACAAAATAAAAAGTAATCATACAGTGATTTGTCTCGAATGAAAACCCATGCTCAGAATCTTTGTTTATGGTTTTTTTAAATCATTCTTATCAAATTCCATTTACCAATAATGTTGTCAATAATTTGTAGTGGCAATTATTGATGTTATTGTGTACTTCAATTGTTGTATGTAATGATATCAATAAACGGTATTAAAAATTATTTACAACATTAATAAGTCCAATATTTCAAAGTTGAATATCCCGCCCGCACAACCGCTTGCGATTTTAGTTCCCCCAGTTCTCACATGAGCGCTCGTTTCGCTCCATCAGCGGCCATATTGGAAATATTTGTTTCCAATTTTTATCATGAAGCTTCACCCCCGTGGGGTAAGTATGCCAATAGTCGGAATTAATTTCCCGTTGCTGGGTTCCACGACGAACCCGTCCAGGCTGTAAGCCGCCGCTGCCAAGAAAGGCGCACATCGGGCTCGGTTTGATCTCAGCGTCTTGCGCATCAGGTTTCAGCCTGTCTTGCGCATCGCATCAGGAGCTGCGTTTCGCGGCTACCTTGCCCGGCTTATCATCGATTGGGCTCACCTCCGGAGCCTACATGTCGGCATCCGCGCGACGTACCTTCACGCCATCCGATGCGTCTGGATAGCCGGCGGAAGAGCACGGGTCAGGAAACACGTCCGAGATTGCACAGTCTGCACTACACAAATGCTGAGCCCATGGAACAAGCCATGGCCCCCCTGCCAGCTGTCCGGCTGACTCTGTCAGGCGCCTTCTTCCGAACCGGATTGTACTAAGCTGGCCCATTCGATATCCTCAGGCCCAGGGACGCGGAGTGACGAGGTCTAAGGACAATGTCGCCCTCTTCGTTTGCCTGGCTACCAAGGCCGTGTACCTGGAACTCGTAGGCGGCCTCACGATGCAGAGCTTCCTCGGAGCACTCGACCACTTCACTGACCGCCACAAACAACCCAAAGAGATGTGGAGCGACAACGGCACAACGTTTCGCGGGGCGGACACGGAACTTCTTCGCCTGCTACGCGCCGCGGAGAAGGATTCGGCCCTCGTCGAGGGAAGCCTTGCTCAGCAGGGCATCACCTAGCACTTAATCCCTCCTTCAGCGCCCCACTTTGGCAGACTTTGGGAGGCGGGACTCAAATTTGCGAAATCCCATCTGAGACGAGTCGCCGGGCCCGCAAGCTCACGTTCGAGGAGGTTTCCACGCTTCTCGTCAACATCGAGGGGGTCCTAAACTGTAAACCCCTCCCGCCGCTTACTGGCGTCCTAGACGACATCAAGGCCTTAACGCCCGCTCACTTCCTCACCGGCAGGCCTCTCACCTCCATGTCACAGCCCCCCCCCCCCCCATAATAGATACACCCCTAGATCACGCTGTGCACTTGACCTTGGTCAAAGGCTTTCGCGACCACTTCTGGACGCGCTGGAGCCGTGATTATTTAACTTTTTAACGGGAAAGCTTTGATCCCGTGGAATAAAAATTCTGAAAAAAATCAGGAATAATGTATGGTCATTTTCTGGTCAATTTATGCAAAAACATTTTTGTTCAATTTTTATAATTTTCTTGGTTTCTATTGAGTATACGGTAACATAAAACTACCTTGCCTTATGAGTAATAGTCTACTTTGACCTAATGCACGTATCTATTTCGCAGAATTCTAACCTTTTTACCTGAAAATTAGGGAAATCGAAAATAGTGAACGTTGCTCAGCTGCAACAGTGGGCGTTAAAGGGTTAAACAACCTCCAGCAGAGAACCAAGTGGATCAGACCCGGCTCAGACCTCGCGGTCGGCTACATGGTCATTGGTCATCATCATCGACCCACCTCTCTTCAAGCCCAACGGAACCTGGCCAATTCGTCCGTGTTTCCACAGAGCGTACAGTGGATAGCTCCTACATTCAACCCATCGCAAAGCTGGTGAAACTGCCGATGAAGACCCAGGACCAAAACCTAGGGCCCGCCGATTAGCAGCAGGAAGATCGACCGCCCACCGCGGACGAGCTTAACCTCCCGACGCACCTTAACACGGTGGGCGGCACCTACATCGGCGCCATGGACAAGCAGATTTTCAACCGACTACTCACGGCGGGCGGCCTTACTTCGATTTCGTTCAGAGAACGAGGCGGGCGGGATGTTGGATTCAGATACTTGCGGAAGCCCGCACCGGCGGCTTCGCTTGTCGCCACAACCTCTCGGCCATCCCCACTCCTACTTTCTCTCTCTGCTCGCGCTCTTCCGAGGTGGGAGTCAGCAGCGGCGGACTGGGTCTCTGGGCGCAGGTTGGGAGACATGGTTGGGGGCGCCTTTTTACCGACAAATATTTTGATGAGCAAAAAAAAAAAGGCATATCCATACATTGCCTTCAAACAAGTAATATGGGCTTTCCACATATCGTAACAATAAAATATTATGAATGTAATAATTTATACATTTCTTTGGACTTTGCTGCATCATGCCCTAGAAAACTTCAAAATTTCATTTCTTATGCAGTAACCAAACTGTCCAATATTTAAGACAACAATGCTATACTTTCATTCGATAGTTTAAAAAATCTATCAAATAAGTCTGATGTAAAATAATTTAATGAAATTCTGTTAAAACGATTCTGTCAAGTTGTATTAAATTATATCCTTATGTTATGAATGAAATTATTATTCTACTGTTTAAAAAGTTCAATAATAAGTCTTAAAATTTCTGTTTATTCAGAAAATATTGAGAGAGCTGGAATCGTTAATTTGAACATTCAAAACTTTGGTTTTTAACTAGTAGTTTTGTCAAATCCTGTCAAAATTTTCGCAAAACTTCAACCTTGCAAAAAAGATATGTAATATTATATTTATACTAACGTAGTTTAGAAGTTATATTTCTAGCAATTGATGAAAATATTTTTCCTAAAACACTTTAACATTGTTCGGGTAATTTTGTGAGATAAGAAATTGATTTCTTTCACGTATTATTACGATTTTGGAATATTGTAGTTTTTGAGTCAATAAAGGACAGAAAAATGTAAAATCTGTTCTGAAAAATACTTTATCAATTATTAATTAGCTGATCCAGCAGTATAGGATACTGAGATAAGACTGAGATAAGAAGATTTTTGGTTGCGCTTCATTAATTGTTCAATATCTTTGTTTATGGTATAAAAATATATTCGTACATAAAGCTGTTCTAGGGGGCGCCCAAGTGTCCTTAGGGGCGCCACACCAACAGTGGTGAGGGTCACCCTGAGGGTCCACGCCAGTCCGCCGCTGGGAGTCAGTACGCCTCAGTATGCTTGTAGCATTTGAACCGACGACACATCAATAAAGTTACTTCTCACGTTGAACTTCGCCTAAAAATCAATCCGAACTTCAATCCAATATAACAAATTAATTATGTTTATTTTCAGGTTACTTTTCATTGTCCTTGTCAAACAATTGCAAATCGCTTCGTAGCAACTCTTTTAAATTATACTATTTTAATATATTGTGATTTTAAAATTTATATATTTATTTATAGAGTCATCATGATTTTATGGATAAACCTACACTTAAAATACAAGTTATATTGCATTGAAAGTTATATACAGACTCCCTGAAATACGAAAAAAAGCTCACAGTCAATCATGAAGGAATAGTAAGGAGTGGCGTTTGTTGAACAGAGGTCACGAATGAAAACCCGTGAGCAACCCCGTGCACATGCGCAGTGCTGTTTGCACTGTCACGTGTTATACCCACTTTCTATGTTATATTTTGACATCTCGACGCATATGTGGGTTATGTTCGGTTGCGTTTTTATTTTTTGGATGTATATCACGTTCCTTAATTGATACTGATTTAAAAAGAAGAAGGTCAATGGCATCAAAAATACGAAAAGGATCTAGAAAAAGTAAGTATTACGATTACATTATTTTAATCATTTGTGGAGTACTTAAGTGAGGGATAAATTTAATTTCAGTGAACAAAATATTGTAGTTTATTATGTTCAAAACTTTTCAAAACACAAGCTAAAAACACCCAACGCGTGTTGACATCGTTGACATGGCAACCGCCAGTGTACATGTGCACGGGGTTGCTCATGGGTTTCCATTCGAGGCAAACATTAACGAATTCTTGGATGTAGCTCGTCCCATTCCCCTCTTACAGGGATACTACTCCTTACTATTCTTTCGTGCAGTCATTAAAGAAACCCGCATAAAAAGATATAACATATAACCGTTGGACCAAATCCTAAAAACATACCTGTACAACATTTGTCACCAGCTATAAATTGAATGTTTTGTATACTCACAGTTTTTCTGCTCAATGTTTGAAAATTCCGAAAAAGTCATGGTAGTTCAGTATATCATTAGCTTACTAAATTTTATGGATTTGACATTGTGCTTTGATTTCTAACTCAAAAAGAAAATCTGGAACTCATGTTAACGTTTTTATGATTCAAATGTCCCCTCCAACATCTGTAGAAGTGGAAAATGCGCGCAATTACCCAAGTTAAATATCTTTCGAATTTTTATTAGATTTAGGAGTCCAGCAGATACCGTAATAACTAACAAGATGCTCTTCTAAAATTACACTGGTTTACAAAAAAAAAAAAAGGTGATGACTATTTGACAAGACCACTTTATCCTTATGTATTTTGACGCGCTGAA
>CAKNWT010089672.1:0-10528 GCA_932066315.1 Andricus coriarius | reverse complement strand
TTGAGTTACCGTCAGAAACTGTTGTAGTGTGTTGAAAGCCGTAATGACAACGCTTCAATTTTTCTATTTATTGGTTTAAAGCGTATTAATTAATAAATAATACATTCACGCAACTCGTTTTTGCACGTGGATTCCGAGATGAAAGTACGTAACTCGGCCGAAATAGTTCTGACCTTCACCGTGGCGCCAGTTTTGCTGTCAATGATTTGCATTGATTATAATAAACCTAACCTCAATCGAAGTAATATAATCAGATATTATGTAGATTAATGTTTATAATTCATAAATAGTCGACTGAATTTGAAACTTCTAAAAAGTTTGAGGTTAGATCAAACACCACACTATTGCAATTACATCGAAAACATCACACAATGTTTTAAACGTAAATTTCAGGTTATAGTCTAGTTTTCGGTGATTATAGGATCCCTAGGAACACTTTATTATCTCTGAAATTCATACACTTGAATTGTGAAGACTAATTAAACTTTCAACACGGTCTCCTGAAAACTTGCATTTTTTTACTTGCGTAGTTTCTATCCGTCTCTACGAGTTGCGTAGATTCTATTTGTCAGCGCGAGTTACGTAGATTCTATCCGTCACTGTGAGTTGCGTACTTTCTTTTAGGACCCATCGATATACGCAATATACCTCTGATATACAGTCTACCTCTTTATATACAATATAACCTCTGAAAAGTTGTGAACACTCCGGGACCGAAGGAACGTAGGTTATCTATCTTTCTCGCTCCTTAAGGAGCGTGAATGTAAAGGAATTAGAGTAAGCAAGACACAAGCATATGGAAAACAAATGACGGGACCATTTGTGTGTTAATTAACGTGCCGTACGTTATTTCACGGTCAGCGAGGAGAAATTTACGTCCTGCATGTATTTCTCCACGGCGGAAGCAAGTTGAGAAGAAAAATATGTATTTTTAGAGAATTCTGCTTATTTACTATGTGTGCCACGCTGATCGAATTATTTCCATCGTCGCAGGATCTAAATTTACACCAACTTTTTTTACAGTGTAGCGTTTTCTGAAATATTTTGAATTTTCTAGGATTTAGCATTTTATTTATAGGTTTGGGATGTAATGGAATAAAAGTTTTTAATAATCTTCTTAAGGAATCTAGAAACTTTCAGAATAATCTAGAAGTTTCATTAAACATTCTGTGAATGTCCTACTCTCTAAATTTGAATCAGTTAAAATTTTTCTAATTTCAATCAGTGACAGCAGTAAAGAGCAACTGATTCATAGCTAAAATTCAATCGCTGATTGAAATTATAGTGACAATTGTAACGGATTCAAATTTAGAGAATATGATTTTAATAATATAGATATTCTTTTCTTGTATATGCTTGTATTGAATTTTCTAAAATGTTGACCTTTCGCCCGTCATAGCTGGGTCTCATCAAATGTTTATGATTGATTTGAAAACACTATCTTACTTAAAATAGAAACTGTTTAAATAAAGAAAATTGTTGCAGTATTTATGTTGGAGGTAAAGTTGCGACTTTTTACCCATGATAATGATTCATATAATCTGCTATTCCTCAATTATTTATTGTTGTGGAGACTGATTCTAATAGGGTTGCCTTTTATATTTTGAGCCTTGGCAATACTAATAGTCTTTACAGGTGCCATCTGACGATTCCAATTGAAAGTTTGACCTTTTTAACCATAACATTCTTCAGAACGTTTTGTCTCTTGAACATAACCTGTATTGTTTTCAGTGACTTGAAAATATTGTCTCAGCGAAAAAATGGATTTGAATCGTGAACATTTTCGTGCGATGATTTTTTACGATTTTCGACGTGGATTATTAAGACAAGAGTGAATCGATCAACTCACTTCGACTTTTGGCGATGAACCTCCATCCTTGGTCACTGTGAAACGCTGGTACAACGAATTTAATCGTGGCCGCAGTTCGCTCAGTGACGAAAGTCGTGAAGGTCGCCCAAAATCAGTCGTCCCAGAAAAAATTGACGCTGTGCGTGAACTAATAATGCAAGATCGTCATGTGACTTATCGTGAGATTCAGGCATCCTTGGGCACTAGTGGGACCAGCGTGCACGCAATTTTACATCAACATTTGGCTGTCAAAAAAATTTGTTGCCGTTGGATCCCACATAACTTGACAATCGCTCAAAAAAAGGCTCGTGTGGATTGGTCAAAACAAATGCTGAAAAAATTCGATCGCGGTGATTCAAAGCATGTCTATGACATCGTAACAGGTGACGAAACATGGATTTATGCTTATGAGCCTGAAACTAAACAGCAGTCGACTGTGTGGATCTTCCAAGATGAGCCAAATCCGACAAAAGTTGTTCGCGCACGAAGCACTTCGAAGCAAATGGTTGCCTGTTTTTTTGGAAAAACCGGCCACGTAGGAACTGTGCCGTTGGAGCAACGTCGGACGGTCAATTCGGAATGGTATACAACCATTTGTTTACCGGAGATCGTTGAAAAAATGAGGGAAATCAGCCGCCGAAGACGAATCATACTCCACCACGACAATGCAAGCTCTCACACATCCGCTGCAACAAGGAACTTTTTGAGGGCTGGAAACGTCGAATTGATGGGTCATCCAGCCTACAGCCCTGACTTAGCACCTAATGACTTTCTTTTTATTCCCATACATAACAAATAAATTACGAGGTCAACGTTTTTCGTCGCCTGAAGAAGCGGTTGATGCGTTCATAATGCATGTTTCGGAGGTGCCTCAATCGGAGTGGACAAAATGTTTCGAAAATTGGTTCAAGCGCATGCAAAAATGTGTTGAGTTTCAGGGAGAATACTTTGAAAAACAATAAAGCTATTTTCGATGATCAATTATTGTCTTTTCATTATTAGGCTCAAAATATAAAAGGTACTACTTCACTTTTAATATGAAGTTTTCTTTTTAAAGTACATCATGTAGCCGGCTTTTTGATAACTTTTTTTGTCGCTCGCAAGTTTGAGCGCGCCTGTGGCGGGCGACTGTTGGTTCTCGCGCTTCGCGCTCGATAACATATTTATCTCGCGCTTCGCGCTCGACGATGTATTTACTTCGCGCTACGCGCTCGGTCTCTGCATTCCCCCCACATTTGCGCCCATACCTTTTAAAATTAAAGCTCAAATCATCGACAACTGTAATTTGGTGATTGAAAATTCTCTTTTGTTAAAGCTTCTTTGGCTTTATCGAGCACATTCTCATCACGAATCTCGTGCTTCGCACTTAATTTTGTCCAAAATCTGAATTTTGCTATATTATGTTCAGCACTATTATATCGTATGTATATTATATTTATTTATGTATCTCAAACTGGTACTGCTTGTTCAGATTTTGCAAAATAATGTACAAATTTTATTTTTCATAATTACTTCAATATTTGCTCCTTATTTTGCACTAATTTTTATTCTCAGCTACCCTGAAAAATCTATCATTTCAATTAATTTATCTTATCACAATTCATAATATGCATTGGTATAGAAACATTCGTTTTTTCATTGTCTTGTTTTTATAATTATAAAAAAAGTATACATCGTATATAAAAAATGTTGTTATCACACATTTTATTGCAACTTGTATCATTTCAACATAAATTTAATTTGTTTATTTTCAACGTAATTTTTTTTTATTATTTAAACTGAAAATATACATACTAGTGTAAAGTGAATCTAAGCAAATTTGTAGATATAATTTAGGCGAAAAATTTTGTTAAATAAATTTATTGTAGCTTGTGTCGTTTTCCCAAAAAGTACATTTTTAATTTTTGTTGCATTGTTATAACAAGAGTTTATAACAAATTTGTGAATCTATTTTAGTTGAACAACTTTTCGTTTCATTTTTTTTTGTCTCTTGCGTCGTTTTTCCAAAAATTTAATTTTGTTATTTTTATTCTTATTTTTTACGAATCGAAAAAATACTAATTGCCCTTTCTAAAAATTATAAATAACAAATTTGTACATTCTGTTTGAGTGAACAAGTTTGCCTATTTTTTTTTCTTTCCTTGTGTCTTTTTCCAAAACATTAAATTTTTTATTTTTAATGTTACAGTCCGAGCTCCGAGCAAGGCCGTTTTCGGGGCTGTAGGGGAGTATAATTCCAAAAAGCCATAAACCCCCACTCTAAGCGCGGTCACGCTCGACTGCGTGGAGGAAAATTCAGCTGACCAACTCCAAGTAATGCCGCGCGTCGGGTAGGTTAAAAATCTATCTCGACCATCGTTTTATGTACCTAGTGTACATTACATATGTACAAAAGTTATTCATATTGGATTATTTCGTTAGAAGCCCGAGCTTAAAGGTATGTAAAACATTAAAATCGATCATTAGCTATGGTATGTTCGATTCTTAAAGTAAATGTAAACAAACGTCAAAATTACAAATATTTCACATCACTTTTAACGTAACCTGTAAAATCTCGTGCAGTACATGCATAATTAATTACTGTGTCGTATTGTTTGTTTGTTTTTTTAAACAAAGAGAAACTCAAACATCGAATTGTTAATTATAACATAAATTTGATGTCAGTCGTGTAATCTTATTATTAATTATAACAGTACATGTAAAACTTGAAGAAAAAAAACAATGAAAAGCTTTTTTTACAGTAGTAAAAATAGATATTCGTTCATTTGAAATATCGAAATTTACTCTTTCACTCTTTCCCACGTTTAGTACTGCGCAATAATACATCTAATATCTTTTGAACGCGATTTTATAATTTTTCATGATTTTCTTCGGGGTTTAACGTTCACATTTTATGTTGAACATTCAACCAGGACGTCTTTATCCAAAGCCTTGAAATATTTGACGAAACATAAAATAAACATTGATTAGTTAGCTCTATAGTACATAAATTTGATTTGATAGCAAAGCAAATTTTGTTTAAGTGGACTAAAAATAATTTTGAATAACGAACAGTTTTCCTGATTCGCGGCCCTCCTCGGAGCGTCAGCTATGAAATGCATCGATCGCGACCGACGCGAAAGTGGTGGGGGTAGCGCTTGAGCAAGAAATCGGAGAGGCGGCCCTGCTCGGGGCGGTACTAATCGCAGCTTGGACTGTATTTCTTACGATTGAAACAGAAACAAAGCGTCCTATCGAAAAATTGTGAATGACAAATTTGAAGCTGTTTTTTGGATGAGTAAGTTCAGTCCATTCATTTTTTCTCATAGCTTGTATCGTTTGTCAAAAAATTTCATTGAAAACATTTTTAATGCTGTTTTTCATGAATAAAACAAAAACTACGCGTCCTATCAAAAAGTCATTCATAACAAATTTGTAGATCTTTTTTGGGTACATAATTTTTATTCTTTCACATTTTTTTTTATCTTGCATAGTTTGACCGCGAAATGGAATTTTTCATTTTTCATTATTTTTTGTGCGATCAAAATTTGAATTTTTGATTTTTCGACCAAATTCAAAAAGTTGTTACGATAATCTTGTAAAACTCTCAAAAAGAAAGGCTTTTCTTTTCCTGACATTTTTCCATATCGTGCGTTGTTCGGCTTTAAATGTTAATTTTCTTTTGTTTTTTTTCGGATTTTGAAAACAAATGAATTTGCAAATCTTGAAAAAAAAGTGGTGTAAAGGATTTTCAAAATGTGCTCATTTTTTAATTTTTATCCAAAATGGCTGGTTAACGAACTCGTTCTTTCTTTTTAGGCCTTCAGAAAGTGTGCCAAAGCACAATCCAATCTGATCAATATTTCGAAAGTTATCGTGCCTATACGATACTAGAGACTACAGACAGACAGACGGACAGACAGACAGACGGACGGGCAGACACACCTTCGTAAAAATGTTTTTTTTTGTGTCTCAGGGGGCTTTAAAACGTCGACATTTGATTGAATCCGCGAAAGTCATTTTTCACATAAAACCAATACCTTCTCATTGAGATGAGAATGTAATTAATTTATTCGTGAATGATGTAATCTTGAATACACTGAGCACGGCAGGGGAAGTCCCTACGGCGCCGTTTGACCTCGTGCGGTGTAAGTAGTTAGAACCAATTATGGTCAAATATGCAGCAGGGTGTTTTACTGATCCAGTATTAATTGTTCATTGGAAAATTATCAGGTATAATTAAACTTATACTATTTTATGAAACTTGATAATATATGTAGATAGTACTTAATAACCTAGTAGGTAGGAAGGTAATAAAGAAGACACTAATAGCGACACTGTAACTGGCTGTAATTAATTTATCAAGCTCGAATATTCCACAAAGTAAGCCCTTCGCAAATGTAAAATTGACGCAGAATACTGGGAATAAATTTAAGAGAGCCTTCTCCAATTTTTTATAAGACAGAGATCAATCAGAGACCACATTTAATATTGAATAGTTGGACTTTGTGGGTCAGACATTGCCTTCTCTAAAGTCAACTTAGTTTGGTAAATACTAAAAACTAAATTTCCCTTTTAATTTTAAGAAAACTAGTAAAGCAAGGATTTAATTTCAGGGTTGAGACCGCAGTAGAACTTTTGATCCCCAGCGGATCCTCTTTGAAGACGCGCAAAGGATTGAGTCGATTTTCTCAGACTAACGAGTGGAAAAGTTGCTGTCTAAGGAATATTAGTGAAGTTGAATCATAAGGATAGGGGTTGATATGCAACCGCCTCTTGTTTATATTTAATGCGACACAATCAGGTTTCCGATAGCAGCCTTGTTCACAGTCTTGCCTGGCAACCACAGGAACTACTCTTCCTCTCTTTTGTCTCTCCTCTATTCACCCTTTTGCGCGGCAAACATATATTGAGCGAGTAGACCTCGAGAGGCCGAAATTTACATTCTTCCTTCATCAGTCTGATTAAGCGAACCATAGGCACTTTGACCTTTTGGCCTTTTGATGATAAATTGAATAAAAGTCGAGGTTAGCTTGATTTTATAATAGATTCTTCATTTCTTTATAAATAATTTACGTTAGAAAGTTCGAAAATAACTTCTTTTTTCTTCTAAAAATTCTAGAATTTCAAATTCAAGAAATTGCCAGAAAGTTGATGAGATTTGTGTCTGAAAAGTTTTTCCTTCAACAAAGGCAGTATTAATGATCGATGAAGTAATTCACGTTTAGTTATCTACTAACGAGTTTAGTAATAACAATGGCGCACCCAGTCTGGTGTACTCACACATAAACGAGGGTTCCCTTATTATTTTCTGAAACAAAGTGGCTGCCAAAAACGTTACGTTCAATGGCCGGAAGCGATGGATATACCTGAGTCGACATCCACCAATCAGCGCTACGATAAGTTATAGTCTCGTCGTAGGAAAGTTATGGACCCCAGGCACGCAAAACGATCGCGATAATGGATAGCAGAATTCTATTCTATAGATCTCATGGAATTTCCCTCTAAGTGATATGTCCCTCTTCCGGAATCATTATGACTTTATGTGTCAACTTCATTGCAAAATTATTATTATTATTAATTTTCATCGCACTGAATTAGAATATGCCCTAATTTTATTTTTTTTTTGTTTGAATTAACATTGTACATAATCACCTAATTATTACATATGTTCAAGAATGATGATTTGGCACAGTTTCCAAATTTTGATTTTGTGAACGACTATTTCGCACATTTATTGCCAAATTATCATTTTCGCTAATTTTGATTTTTCCTAATCAATACTTGGTATAATATTTAGGTACTGACTAGTATTACCGATTTTTTCGTTACTTTAGGCCCAAACGAGCTGAAAAAGTTGTTAGCCTCAAAGAAAATTCCGTAATTAATTTTTCTAAGATCTTGTCACCATTTAAAGACGTTAACATATGAGTTTGAAAATATCTCATTAATTCGAATTTCGATGTTAAAACGATTACTTCAAACAAATAGAGTTTGTACACGGATAAAATTTATCCGTGAAAAAGTCACGAACTTGTAGCTAGGTCTTGAATACGAGATAAAAAAATGAAACATTACATCCTCATTTTCATGAGAAATGTATGGATAAATTTCGAAGTATTTTACGAACAGTTCGAATTTCCTAGGAACAGTTCCTGAAAATTTCAGACTGAAATATAAAGAGAAAAAATTTTATTTGTGCGATTTAATTTACATTAATTTATAAATTCGCAACTCAGAACAATCGAACCCTCAAAGACTGCTGACACACCGGTTTGTAAACATAAACCAGGAGTGCGTAAACTCGCGCAGCTATCGAGGCCAAACAAAATAGGTATTATAAAACTTCTAGCCACTCATCCCACGAGGTTGAAGCACACATACGAGTGCACACACGCATCGCGCGTTCGGGCAAGCATGTGTTCGGGCCACGTACAGGCGAACCTACTTTCCAGTTCCCAGATTTGTCGGGCAAGCTCGTGAGTGCTCTGAGAATCTTTTCACAATCACTCGTAATATTTTTGTAATTATTCACGTAAAAAAAAAGTAATGAACCCTTTCAGAACATTGGAATCGAGTTCGTCAATTCTGTTTCAAAGTTCCCAGATTATTTACGAAAATACATCAATATCCGATGAATTTTTCTCATATCCGAGACCTAGCTACTAGTTCGTGACTTATTTACGGATACATTTTTTCCGTGAATAACCATGAAAAACCTGCCTTAGCCCGGATTTAAACCGGGAACGCCACTATACATGAGTGGAGCGTTAACCAGTAACGACACCGAAGCTGCAGCAGATCTATTTTCTTTATAGCGACCTTTTATAAGGGAATACTTATTATACTTATATTACACTTTATTATACGTATTTCTCCACTCTCACAAATGTACCATTTTTAACCAACGTGAGTTTTAATATCATTTATTTTTGAAAGCTGTTATTACAATTTTAAGGTGTTAATGCGCGAGTATTTAATTTTTAATTAGTATGAATTTCGATGTTAAAACGATTACTTCGGACAAATGAATTTCGAAGAACAAGAACAGGTCTGCTGCAGCTTCGGTGGCGTAATTTGGCAACGCTCCGGACGGAGGCAGATTTTTTCTTGTTTCTAAACATTTATTTGTTGAAGTAATCGTTTTAACATTAAAAATGCAAATTAAAAAAATATTTAAATATCGGTCATCAACTTATTTAAATGGTAATAACGCCTTCCAAAAATTAATTAGATTACAACTTTTTTTGATCGAAAATGGCACATTTGTCACAGTGGAGAAATACCTATAGTATTACTCTGTAGAAAAGGAGCTATGGAGAATGAGAACAGATCTACAGCAGCATTGGCAGCGTGATTAGTTAACACTCAATTGGTTATAATCATGTATAGTGGCGTCCCCGGTTCAAATCCGGATTGAAACACATTTTTTCTTGTTATTGAAAATTTATTTGTCCAAATTAATCATTTTAACATCGAAATTTAAATTAATTAAAGATTCATAATCACTTTTTAAGATTTGCCAGAATCATATCCTCGCTTCTTGCGATTGTGAGTACTAAAATAATGGTTGGATCAAATCGAAAGGACGAGTTACAATAAATTGCTGATAATTGACTATAAGTTACTGAAAATTTGTGTATGCATTACATTTCTGGATGTCTCCTAATTTCCGGAAGTTTTTGGATTTCATATAAAAATGTTTGGATATCTATTTCCGGAATTTTTTCGTTCACATGCAATTACTCAAATTTCCAACATTACCAAAATTTCTCATGATTGATAATAACTATTCAAAAATGTAGGAAATTTTCAGTAATTTATGCTCATTTTACTATAAAGTTCCCAAATTTTCGTAAAGTTTGTTTTTATTCTTTCTCAATTTGCAAATTTCCTAAAACTGTTACCAAAAATATCGTGTGCAGTAGTTACAGAAAGTAGGCAGTTTTAATTTCTGTAAAGTTTACAGTAATTGCTATCGGTTCATCTTCGGGTCATTTCCGACTCGTTTAAGGCTCGCTTCTAACTAACTCTGGCTCGTGCAGAAAACTTCTCGCTCGTGTGGAACTGCCTAATTCACGCACTTCTAGCAAAATATGCTTCTTCTAGCAGTTGCGCTTGTGTATTTCGATTTAAAATTACTTTTCAGGATTGTCGAAATCGTAACCTTACGCGTGGCGATTGAGAATACTAAATAGTGATTGGATCATCTCAAAATAAGTTACCAATAATTGCTGATGAATTGCCATAAATTACCAAATATTTCCTGACTTTTGGTAATTTCTGGGTACTTTAAATACCTGAGAATTCATCGTTTCTAGGAATAAAGTCTAACTCCGATAAATTTCCATCCCATAAGGATACACTCCCCTTAAAACGGCAGCACACGTACAACACACACACTAATTGGAGTTCTGCCACTACGTGTACTATTTTGCTTATGATTTGCGCATCATTCTTACGCATGCGCACTCCTACTATCGTGCTACTAGAGGGGGGCAGTCATGGAGTAATAATAAGGAGACCGATCACCGTACATGCGTTCTGACTGCGGTAACTGTACATTTACTGCCCAGTTCAGATGTTTCTAATCAGCACATTATGGCCACTCGGTCATGCGCACTGTGATCTGCTATCTCCTTTTCTCGCGCGAGAAGTGTGCGAGTGAGCGCCAGTGCATGACAACCACTCCGTGATGAC
>CAKNWT010089664.1:0-10020 GCA_932066315.1 Andricus coriarius | reverse complement strand
ATATATTTCATGTTTGAAGACAAAATATAACATATGTGCTTAAATGTTATATTTTGTCTTCAAACATGAAATATATCTACTTTCGGTTACTATCTGGATATGAGTATAGTCCCAATTAATTCACTGTTGGCTCTAGCTCGCCAAGTTTAGATTCGTTTTTCTCGAAAAACGATTTTCAAAGTTCCGACTTCAAAAATGCCCCGGTGACACATTTTTTAACATAGAGGGTTCATGTTTGACCTAAAATGCCGGAATTTTATCCAGCTGTATGCCCCTATATGTAACTCCATACCGGCTCTGAGACCCCTTTTCATGCGGACGCCCACATATTATTTTTAAGCATTTGCAGCAATTCAGACGATTAAGGGAAATCCTGATCTGGCAAAATCTCAAATTTAAATAGTTTTCCACAAAAACTGTTTGTAGCAATGGTTATTGTTAACTTTAAAATTATTTGAAAAATAAATATCATTCTTACATTAGGGGAGACCGGGGCGAGTTGAATTACTTTTCAGTTTTCGATTTTTTATACTTTTTGTGACGAACTTTTTCAAAACATATTATTGTTACCTTGGTTTGTACACGTTAGGCCTATATAACGACATGTATCAACAGTTTAATTTGATAACTGAGTTAATTAAAAGCGAAACTAGATGATGTGGAAAATGGTTTAACTCGCCCCAGGCCCCGGGCCGAGTTGTACACACATGCGGGGCGAGTTGTACCACTTTAGCGGAGTCAATAATTTAAAAGAAGGAAAAGAAGGAAGAAGGAGAGAGAGCGAGAGAGAGAGAGAGAGAGAGAGAGAGCGAGAGAAAGAGAGAGCGCGAGAGAGATGACCATGGAGACTATATATAGTCTCCATGAAGATGACTCACTTTCGTTGCGTTACGTTGTGTTACATGATTTTTCAGTTCGATCCCCTCGGCCTATCGTCCTTAAAGAAGCATAGCTTCAAAAATCGTGATTCAAATCTTCAATCATTTATTACAATACATACGTATATGAAATTTTGTGAATGTATTTGAACAGAGTAGAACCTTTTTTTTAAATTTTGTTTGTCCTGCTCTTTTACTGTTTTACTTCTTTCTTGGTCTTCCTCTTCCTCTCTTCTCCTTTTTTTTCTCTGTCGCCTTTCTTAAGTTACAAAAGTCAGTTTCAAAAGAAAGTTTCTCAATTCGTCTCTGATAGGAGAACCAGTGCAACATGCAAATAATACCTGGAATTTTAGTGGTTCAACTCGCCCCGACATGCGGTTGACATTAAAAAATATGAAATTTTGTTGTTACTAAAAAGATAACCTCAAATCCTTGAAGGGTGATATACTTAAAGGTATAATTAATCTAGCAGGTCGATTGTTTGGAATTAATAGGGTTTACAGAGAGCTTGGGATCGAAAAATTGAAACTTGCTAAAATTTACTTACGAGCCACGAAAATAAGTTTTTTTAGGATAACTTTGGACAATGCAACGGGTAAACAAAATAACTACAGGGACCATTCAAGTTTCAAGTAGTTCACTTCGAGTTAATTTGATGGTCCCACATGAAGAATACTGTAGAAGATAAACGTGCTGGTTCAACTCGCTCCTATGTTCAACTCGCCCCGGTCTCTCCTAATACAAAGCAGTTTTAGCAAAAATATTTTTTTGCCGATAATAACACTATTTGCCAATTTTTATTATCAACTTGGTTTATAACAATTAAATGGATTAATAAGAAAATTATTTGTATTCTGTGAACCTGCATTCATTGATTTAAGACGATATAAAGTTTAGCTAAGCAGTTAATTAGGCGTAAAAAATCGTTTAGCAAAAAGTGACACTTTTTTCATATTTTCATTGAAAATTTTCTAAATAAACAAATGAAGACAAAAGTTCTGAGCTGGAGGCTCTTTAGAACTGATGCGCTTTAATTTAAAAAAATTTGAAAATCGGACCAAAATTCAAGGTTTTTATACTTTTTTGAACGAAACCACTGTGGGCTGTTACGATGGGTTGTTACTTACAATTGCAAGGGTTTCTTTGCCGTTGCTATAGGTTGTTCGTCACCATTTCTACGTTTTTTTTGTTGTTGAAAATTACAAGCTGCTAGGAATAGTTCTTATTTTCGGGGCCAGAAGAAAAATGGAATGTTTTCAATAAAGGATAAAAAGGAGAAATCAAAGATTACGTAAAAGATGCAGAATAAAGAAATGAAGCTTTATAACAGCTACCTCTTTATAAGTTCGGGAGTTTGACTTTAGAGAGAATTAACAAATTGTATGATCAGCAATTTTAAAAATTCAAAAGTTCGAAAAAACATTAGGCTGAATGATCCTTCACTCTGTTAGACTTATAAAGTACATCTTGCTAATATATGATGAGAATCATTTTTTAATTTGATGACAATTTTTGCAGCGTCACATCTCCAGCGAGCTCCCACATCTGGAGCAATGCTGCCACAAAATTGGATACAACAACCCGGTGCAGGGGCCATTCCAAGTAACCAAACCCTTCAAGCTTGTCAGCAAAAGTTGCGACTACAATCCCTTCAAATGGAGCGCGAACGTCTTAAACAGCGTCAGCAAGAGATTATGCGTCAGGTACGAAAATTTAAAACACCTAACATATTTTCCAGTGAATTCGGTTTTTTTTTTAACTGTAAAAGTTAAAGAAATATTAAACCATCGACATTCCTCTATCTCCTTAACTTTGAGTAATAATTTAATTAAAAATATTTGTTTCCAGCAAGAATTGATGATCCGACAAAGTACGACCGATGCTGCGATGGATCCATTTTTATCCGGTATTAGTGAACAACATGCACGTCAAGAAAGTGCAGATAGTGGTTTGGGACTTGGATCGGCGTATTCTCTGCCTCATACGCCCGAGGATTTTCTCGCTAATATTGACGATAATATGGATGGCACGAGCGGTCGGTAAAAATACAGGATCTGTTAATTAGAAATTTCTACATCGCAACTGCACCTTAAAGATTTTAGCATGTAATTTTAAGAGTGTTGTTGCATTGATATGGATGACTTTATATTACAAATTTAAAGTAATTTATTTTTGAATTAAAAATGATAAAGTTCCAATTTGAAGTTAAAGAAATATTATTATTGGATTTTAATTATTGACTCCGAGAGTTTATTTATCTCAAAATCTGACTTTTTTGCAGACGGTGGAGCGCCGATGGAAACGCCTGATTTATCTACTTTAAGCGACAACATTGATTCAACGGACGACCTCGTGCCTTCACTTCAGGTATTCTATTTAAACTTTTATTTAAAATACACTAGAAAATATTTAGATTATCTACTTCTCACAAAGTAGAAGAAGTGACTGAAGTTTTTGTCTCCATTATTTCACTAATTTTTCAAACAACTTTCACTGAAAATTTGTTTAAAACATAGTACTCACTGTAACGCCGATTTATTTTTCTATGGAGGATTCAGTAAAAATGTGTGTTTTTTTTTTTAAGTGGTTGATAGAGTAGATGTCCCAATTACTGCGGAACTCATATATATGCTTCATATTCAGAGTAAAATAATCAGAAAATTAAAAACTTGAAGTAATTTTTTAAGTTGTTGAATCGTTATTAACAATGTTGCATATGAAATAACTTGATTTTTCAAAATGTAATCTATAAAACCGCAGTAATAGGTACACATCTGGTTTTTTATTTGAAGATACAGATTAAATATAAAGTCAATTTTCCATTGTCTCATCATTTTTTAACTAATAATATTATAGTTAGTAAGAACACCCCACTTGAATCATCTTTTTACTTTTGATATGTACGCACAAAAAAACTAAAATCCACAGTAATAGGGATGCAGTAATAGGTCACAGTTTTTGTTCATACGCATAAATACCTACAAACATGCATTTTATCTGAATTTTTAATATTTTTTAATATTGTTTTATGTTTTTGGGCTTTATAACTGTTTTTTTATGTACAATATACGTCCTACATTAGAGTGAAACAAAAAAAGGGTTACTTCATTATACAATTAAATATAATAGCCAAATAAAGTGAGAGTAACGCTTGAAACCGCAGAAATTGGGACAGTTACACTAATTTCAAATTTTGCTTTAGAATCCGTTCTTGAACGTTTTTTGTGCTACTCAGAAGAACTTTTGTTTTTCGAAAAAAACAACAGTGCTGGTTTAAATAAACCTTTTTTGGGGAATTTTGGCTCAAAGGACGCCGTCATGGTTTGGATGGCGTGTATTTGGCTTAAACTTGGTAATTTTTTACAACCTACAAAATTACCATGTTAGCAAACTTGGTATCACATGAAATTCTGGAGTTTTTATTGGGTTCAATTTGAAATTCATTTGAGTGTGAAAAGTTTTATTTGAACATTTTTATGCATGAAATCATTCAGTTTACAATGGGAAATTCTAAAGTTCTTTACTTTACAAAAGTTTCATTTCTCAGTCTTAATTTCTAATCGTTCATTTTCAAATAGAAAATTTGTTTAATAAAGTTTTGAAGACTTGAACAATTAAAAATAAAATTATTTGTTGTCCAAAAGTTTTGATAATAAAACGTTGATTAACTGTAAACATAAATTAATTCAAAGATTTTAAAAATTGAACTATACTATTTCAAATTAAATAATAATAAGTGACTGTGTAAAACTGTTAAGATTAAAGAATTCTAAATGTATTCAAAATTAAAGGACTTTCAAATTGAAACGTTTAAAATTACCAACGCTTAAAATTGTAGTTTTTCAAATCGAAAGCCTTAATAGTTTTAAACAATTATGGTATTGAAGATTTATCAATTATTTCCTATTTCTCAAATAATAATTAATTCGCAGGTTCATAATTATACTATATTGACAAATTAAAAACGTTTTAAATTGGTAAATTTCTATTTATAATTTAAATTGTATGCTTTTAAATTGAACTATTTCAAATAGATCATTCGTATACATTTTTTTATTTTGTTATTTAAAATTGTATGATCCAAATATTTGATAAGAATGCTTGTTTTTATTTTAATTTTAAGTACTTATCACTTATTGATGATTTGTTAAAATTAACAGTTTAAAATACTGCACTTGAATGAGTGGCCAATGTCCACTGGCCATTTAGTGACGTCCTTTATACGGAGATTGGGATCTGCGCATGTGACGCCTGCGTAGAAAATTTATTATATTTCTGAATGATCGTCCGATAGAACCCTTACTAATTCTTACTAAAGGTTATATGTATTGTTCATATGAATAAAATTATAAATAACCAATATTGCTTTGTGCTCCGATGTAGTGATACGAAAATTTATTAAGCTGTGCCATGCGAAGGAAAATGATGAAATGCTTAGTTTGAAGTTGTTATCCACCCAGAATAACCTTCGTTCATTTAAACGTTCGACATTATTAATTTCGATAAATGTTAACACACAACACACTAAATGTAGATATAAAAACAAATTGAACATGGCACAATAATTGCCTTCTTGTATTTCCAGACGTCACTTGTTTCGCACGTAACTTCATGAAGAACAAATTAAAAATAAGTGATTTCTAAAAATGAAAGTATACTATCATTGCATCCAAACGCTCAATTTAAGAGCATTTATTTGAAACATGTTGAATAAAATATTTCAAAGCATTCAAGTTTTGAACGAAGTTTAGAATCGTTCAATTTAAAATATTAACCTTTTAAAATTATGTAATTTTGAACTTTTTTTGGAATAGTTAAATTTTGAAGTTGCACACTTAAAAATTCTGCAATTTTAAACAATAAAAATGACAGCATATATTTATTTTTTGATCCGGAATTGTACAAATTCTTATCTTATAAAGTATGTCCAATCAATTTATAACATTTTCAATTTAAAAATTTCGAATAGCTAATTTTAAAACGGCTTTATTTTCAAGTCTTGAATGAAAAATTACTTAGATTTCCAAACTATAATTTGAAAAAGTTGTTTTTTAACTCTCTTTACTTTTATTTGTTGAATATAAAATCTAACGACATTTAATTTAAAACTGTTCAATTTTTCAGGATTAAACTTAACAATTTCAAATATTTGAAGAATACTGATGGCTTCTGATTTTATATTTTACCATTTTGAATGTTTCATTTTGACATAGTGCCTCATTTGAATGTCATTAAAATGAAAGCTCTGCACATTAGAACTTCTAATGTGAATATCTTCCATTTTATATACCTTAATTAAGAGTGCTTAGCATTTTTATATTAAATGTTTTGAATTCAGGAAAGTTTGACTTTCACTGCTTTAATTTGCAGTTTCGTTTTGATTATATACTTCAAAATAAAAAACTGGGCACCGTATAAAGCTGAGATTTTTATTTTAATGAACGGGAAGTTTTTCTTACGTTTTATCGGCCTCCATGTAAAATTATTCACTAGTTCCCATTTTAATATTTAATAAACATTGAAGTGTTCAACAGAATTTAGAATCAAAAATTTTTGTTTCAGCTTGGCGAGGAATTCACCAATGACATTCTGGATGACGTGCAGTCGCTAATAAATCCAAACACAAGTAAACCAGAAAATGTCCTGACGTGGCTGTAGTATTGGGCGGTAAAATCACATTCGAAGCTTTATCGCCAATATCAAAAAAGAAAATTTATCGAGGGATTTTAGACTTTATCGAAAAACCGTCGCTTCCATTGGGACATAAGTGCACCATAGTTCCGGGTTAAAAAGCCCATTCCACACACAAAAACTTATTTCTGCGTGTATGTGTTTACGCGCTGGTAAATCAAACCAAGTGTACATAGCTCTGTATTCTTTCAATTATAGCGAGAAACAACCGTGAAATCGGGAAAGAACGACGACAATAATTTTCGTATCTGACGAATGAATTAGTAAAACCGACCCGCGCCTTTTTTCATGGCGGGTTGCAAAACATGATTACCTTATTGTCAAATCCAGCTCAATTCTGGTATCATGACATATCAGATTCAGATCGTCAGAGTTCAGAATTTGCCTTCATCGGAAACCATTTTCGGTGTGTTCATTAAACTAATGCTGAACCCCGTCTGAAAGGCTCTTTTATTTTTTAACTGCACTTTCAACGTGGCTCCGCTATAAAAGCTGCCCTCTTACTCTAATTTAAGAGACTCGTGCAATTTTCACTACTGAGGTTTAGTCGACACACTGAATTGGTGCCATGCCTTAGAATTTAGATTTAGCGTTCTTTAAGATAGATTCTTTTTTACAAGGCAACGTCGCAAACGAGACTCAAGCATTTCTTTTAAATAAGACAATTTTCGATTCCTCTTTAGGGACTAGATTTCTTTTCAGTTGAGTTTTGCTGGAAAGTTCTTTTAAATTGAGAATAGATACAACAAAAACTCTTCTGAGACTTAAATGCCTTTGACTAAGTGCCTTACATTTTTTGATAGAAAGGAAAATAATTTTTACCCTCCTGGGGAGATTTTTAAAGTAAAATTATAGACTGTATTTTAATACAGAGACGTTCATGCTCAGAATATATTTATCGAACGATGTGTATTTAAAACCCAAGTGCCTTGACTTTACAATCGCAATCGTAACAGCCGTCCATATTTTTTATCGCGTCAGCGATCGTTGAAAAGTGCGCGGCATACTTTAGACCTTTTCAATATTCGAGTATTGAAGTGTGAACGCAAAATAAATATTATATATATAAATATATACATATGTATGTATATTATATATATAATTATATATATAAATAATATTATATATTTTTTTTATATATAAAGTCTATACTTGTTATTAGAAATTGCGGTTATCGGAAGAACTTGTTAGATTGTAAAATTTCCTTAAGTTTTGTATTACACAGTTATATAATTAAGCGCTAAGAGGAGAGTATATGATATTTATAGAAATACTTAATTACGTCTAGCCTTAAGACTCCATTTTTCGCGAGATGGAAGAGGCCGTTTCAATGAACTTTCTCTTAACCTTCCTTCTTTGTTTTAAGATATAAGTTAACTATCGACGTCTTCGGTAAATTTGATATCATACCTACATCTGCAGTAAATCGTACTCGTCAATTCAGCCTTAGCAAGGTGATGTTTATGAAAACGAAGTCTTACGAAACCGAGCATGAAATCATGAAATTAACTTCACTTTTTCCAGTTCTTACGTCTTTTCTTAAAACAGGAAAAGTCGCAGAGAGCGAGATAGTGAAGACTCACGTTTTTCTCGTAAGCACACTAAGTTTAATGCCCCTGTGTTAAAACATTAGTCGTGCGAGTACAGAGTAGCCTCAATGGTTAATGCAAGTTAAACAAGTAATGTTTTCTAAAGTATTCTCTAGAATTTGTTTTTATGAGAAAAATTTTGTTGGATGATTCATCGATCATAGAGAGTCAAGAAATATGATATTTTGCATTTACTTTATACTTTTGTCTCCTTTCAGTAGGAAACGTCATTTCGTAGAACATTTAATTTTTATTTTCTTTATATTTTTTCTTCACTTAATCTACAGAATGAACATTTATTTTCTTTACGTTAATTTACAATTCTATGGTCGATGTTTTCTCAGTTCTCTTAACGGTAAATGCAAATTCGAAGGGAAGGAAGTGTCACCAACATTTTAAAGAATTTTAAAGGATTCTGTCACGTACAGTTTTAATTAGGTTCTTAATTAAATTACTATACCTAGTATATTTTTGTCGAGGAGAGTAAAAGAACTGTCGAGTGAAAATTGAATTCAGTTTTGCCTGAAATGCCAATTTGATCGATGAGGGAAAAGAAAATTTGATCGATCATTGGGAAATTGTATATAATATGTTGGACAAAATTGTGAAAAGTTTTGTCACACACACATTTTTGAACACCCACTTTAGGTGATACTTTTATAAAATTGACACTTAGGAGAATTGTACATTTTTCATCAATTTTTTATCGACTGAAACGATTATAGGGTAATAAGAACTTAATTTTCGGTCGAATGAGGTAGATGATTCGTTTCTCGGGAGATGTGAAATACGTTATCGGTATATGTAATTGGAATCCTCTGAGAGGTATTGTGCATATTAACTACACAACATTTGAGATTATACCTACAGCAATAATGCAATTAGATAATGTCAGTATTTAGAATATGCTCATCGGCGACCGTTTGTGACGTACGTTTTTATATCGTTAACTTGTGCCTTAGCAATAATTATAACAATAAATATATTGTTTACTTACGTATTTACCGGCGAGTTTCAATGTACACGACCCTATCCAATAATTTATAACATTTTTAAACTTTTAAATATACATATTGTGAATTATAATTTTTTCATACTTTTCTAAGAGTGAAAGTCGACATATGAGTCATCTCTCAATTTATGTGTTACTTTCAAAGTTTTATGTTCTGCAAAATCTGTAAAGCACTTAAAATAAAGAGTCAGCTTTTATACATTTACCCCGAATTTTACTATTGAGATTATTGAAATCGATCATCTTTGAAATCACATAAATATACTTATACCCGAACCCTTTCGATTTTAGTCATGCTATAAAAATTTTTCTGGAATATATATTCCAGGGCTCGGACTCCAGCCACTATAGATACTATTTGGCACATTTTTTGAGCAATGCAAATAGCCCCAACAGCTTTCAAAATTTGTTTAAATTTATTGGTTGAACATTTTAAAGTCGAAAACGTTCAAAATCGAATAATTTCAAGTTCGATTATTAACAAGTAAAAAAAATGTATGTTTTATCTTATTGTTTAAAAGGTCCCCGCACAAAATGTATGAAAAAGGCCTTTCGGTGGACTTAACTGACATTTATTTTCTAGTTTGTGAAACTAGCAGAAATTTTCCAAAAGGAGTAGAAACAATAAATTAAAGTGTCCCGGGACACAAGGGTGTAAGTGCCAAAAATCGAAATTTTACAAGAGACACAAAAGCATTCTAACTTGAAAGCATTTGATTATATGTATTTTTCACGGAGTAATAATAAGGAGACCGATCATGCTGTACAAAAAGCCTCGAGTTTTGACTGCGGTAACTGTACATTTACTGCCCAGCTCAGATGTTTCTAATCAGCACATTATGGCCAATCG